>JASANC010002691.1:22500-142541 GCA_030248135.1 Theristus sp. LFF4_11 | reverse complement strand
CTCGCGAATGGGCATGATAACCACATCACGTCATCCTTCATGCGGTTCCCGGTAGGGCAGTTTCACCCAGGAGCCAAAGATCGTCTTGTTGAAGCGTACCCGATATTCGGTTTGCACAGGACTGCCGTGTTCATCGTGTGCTTCAAACGTGCGCTTGATGCCGTAGCGACATGCAGCCTCCAGGCTGTGGTACGCATAGAGAAAGTCGGTCAGCAGAAAGATCTGCACAGAAATATTCAGACTGTCAGCTTTTCTTCTAGTTCTGCGACCCGTGCGCGCGCGAGGTGGGGAGTTTCATTCATGTTTGACTCTCCACTTCAAAATTGCTGAAGTGAGCCTGGCTGACAAAAGAGGAGACAGGGTTGCTTAGCAATTTTGCATTGCCGGCATCAAGCATGGAACTAATGCTTTGTGCAAACAGAACGTCATCAAAAACCGCTGTGGATTAGAAAAGTGGCTGATTGCATATTAAGAACCACAAAAAGAGCGAACCTGGGCAGTGTTCTAAAACAGTATGACGGCAAAAAAGAAGTTTGCGTTTGCTGATCCGACGTCAATCCAGAGCGACCACATCACCGGTGCCAGTATCACGGGCACAATCATGGCCGTGCACGTGGTCAGCATGTGCGGCAGAACTGCACAGACACAAAAAACCGCTATAACTTGCTGCGTTTCACAAAAAAACTTGCAATTTACGAAAGAACATGCACGCACATCGAAACAAATGCTGAAACGCAGGCAGCATCGACAAGTAGACGGCCGTGTCGGCCAGACTCGGGAAAGGCTTGAACACTGAGATTAGCACCAGCAGTTCGAACAGCAACATAAATGCATCAGCTCTGCAACGCCGGATGCCTGCACCGCGTACACTCACCTTCATTCGTATTCGTGGCAAAATCAAACGCGTAAGGCTAGAAAATCAGTTCATTTGCACGCGTTGTTCGACTCGCTCGTTTGCAAGCCGTTTTGAAAAAACCGCTATTCTTCATGAATGCTTCTTCTGCTTATCTGCCAGTCAATAATTGGAAGGCCGCTGAGGAACGCCGCAAAGCACACAGTCGCTGTTCAATGTCGGTACTTTAGTGAGTGCGGTTCAACAGTTCAGTTCAGAATTGAATTGACTGCACGAATTGGGAATGCATTTGCGTGAATCTCCAATGTTTTAATTTGTCAGCTGGCAATTTTTCATGATTGAAAAAACGAGCGTCGAGTTGGCAGGATCCAAAAATCACAGTCACTGCTCAATCCGACACTCATTATTCAGATCATGTTTGGTTAAGTTTAAGTGAATGCTAATGCAGCTCTGCTCGCCGCGCTGAGCTCGTCGCTTTGAATTGAAATTGACTTCCAAAGAGTGCCAAAGAATCGCAAAATTGCCAAAGAAATAAAGAATCGGTACATGAATCATTTGGATCCACCATTTTGTTTGCGTCCTCAACACAAGCTGCGTGGCATGGGAATCCTTTCTTCGTATTCGTGTCGTCGAATCCGTTCCGTTTATTTATTTATTTTTATTTTTTCCGTTGACTTAACGTTCCGTTGACTTAACCAACGAGCGACACGAGAAGTGTGGTGGACTGAATTTGAGTGGTGAATTTTCGTCATTTGGTGATTTCCGAACGACATCCAATTTATTCCAACCGCAACGAAAAGAAAAGCAAAACAGCCAACCAAACCAATTTAATACATCCATCCATAAAGGCCAAAGCAAACAAGAACGAAAGGAAGGCAAAACCCACCCTACTCATACTCTCCACTCTTTTTTTTTTTCCAAAAATTGAAACATCGAGATGGGATGGCTGCGGCTGATTTGAAGGATGTAGCAGCACGCAACCCGCTCCAGTTAACTCACGCTCCACAATTGGATGTTCTCGGACATTGCTAAAACGGATCTAAACCTAAAAACCAAACTTGAGCCTCTTAATCAAAACCTGTTCCTAACCTAATCCTAACCTAAACCAAGCCTTTTTAAGAAAGCAAGAATGAAAATAACTGCGTTTTGAACGAGTTTACAGTCTATCACGCTAATATATGCAACTCGCTGATTGGTCGGCTCCTCACGCTCCGCACCCTTGGGAACGGGATTCAGAAAAAATCATGTTTTTCATTGTTCAACGGTTTGTTTTCATTTATTTCATGCCGAAAAAACATTCTAAATAAAAAACTACCAAATTCCAAAAATTTGCATTGGTCAAAATGTCAAAAAATGTCTTTTTTGGTTGATTGACTACGACGACGTCGTCTATGGTTTTTGGTTTAGTTTTTGCCTTTAGGCATGAAAAGAGCGTGCCGCCGCTGGCCGCTACTGTGTGTCCGAAGCACAGAGAAGAAGAACGCAGCAGGTGACAGTATTTATTGACAATGTGAACAATCTTTGAACAACAATGAATGGACATGGCGCACCCAATGAATCAATTGTTAAAAGCGGGATGAAAACCGTCGAAATCGTTGGAAGCAAGTTTTGTTATTTTGTTTGTTTGTTTTAAATTTGTTTTGAACACGCAGCAGCGGCCAGCGGTACGTTTGAAAGCAAAAATTCTCGACGACGTCGTCGCCGTCAATCAACCAAAAAAACTTCAGTTTACTAATTTTTTACCAATTCAAACGTTTGGAATTTTGTAGTTTTTGATTTAGAATTTTTTCGGCATGAAAAAAAATGAAAACAAACCGCTGAACAACAAAAAAACATGATATTTTCTGAATCCCGTTCCCAGGGGTGCGGAGCGTGAGGAGCCGACCAATCAGCGAGTTGCATATATTAGCGAGATAGACTGTATGTTGAGTGCGGAGCGTGTGCACGCGCGCCAGTGGATCATGAGCAATGAGCAATGCGGATGCGGGGCAGGTGCCTAATGTTACATGTTTAAACAGGATTAGGATTATGGAATGGATTCCCTTCCCTGGAGTGGTCACGTGCACTATTTGCTCATGCACCGCACTTCTTAAAAGGCTTGGCTTAGGCTTAGGGCTGAACTTAGAATTAGGATTAGGTTCAGGCTTTGTTTAGGATTAGGTTCAGGACATATTCTGAGAATTGTATTTTATTTTAACCGTTAAACACGCAGATAGTTTCTAGGTAAATGTCTTTTAACGCAAATGTCTTGCACCAGTCGTTTAAACATGTAGGCCAACCGGGCAGGTGCATATCATAATGAAGCTTTGCGCGCAACGCTTCATTATGATATGCACCTGCCCCGCATCAGCATTGCTCATTGCTCATGATCCACTAGTTAAACTTAAAGTGTTTTACTGTCGTCTAGTCCATTAACGAGCTCATGAAACCAATTGCAGAAGCTTCTGTCGGTATCTGGATTTTGCTCGTCGATATTTGACTTGAATGAAAGTAGAAATTGTCAAAAAAATCTGCCAAAAACAAAGGTTACACGAAACTCCGGGCAAAAAAGCATAATGTCACTTTATGTAGAAAGTGTCTTGAACGAATTTTCAGATAAAAGAAAATGCAAGTTTGATGGCCAAAAATTGTTTTTAATTAATTAAAAAAAATAATTTAAAAAATCTCGATTCAAAAAAAGATTTTTTTTATTCACGAGGGGTGCCGAAAATGTTTCCAAAATCACAATTTTTTGTTCAAAAGTCGTGAATTTTTGTTCAAAAATCACAACTTTCTCTTCAAAATCATGCTTTTCGGTTCCCTGGGCGCGCTGCGTTCAGTTTCTTTATTTTCAGAGCCAAATTAGGTTTAACCCTTCAATTAGTAAAAACTTTCATGAAAATAATCTCTCTAACAAAATTTGGACATACCTCCTGCACCTGGCGCTTCCTTTTTAAAACGCGCGCGCACCTCGCATCTGCATGCTCATGCTCATGATCCACTACTAGCGTGCGTGCACACGCTCCGTCCTCAAGAAAAACTTGTGCAAAACGCAATTGTTCTGACACCTTCCTTCTTAAAAAGGCTTGGCTTAGGTTAGGATTGTGTTCAACTTAAAATTAGGATTACGTTTTGGTTTAGGTTAATTTAGGCAACGTTTGCCAGTATCAGTGGTGTTTTAGTACGACAAGCCAACCTTGAAAAAATTATTCATTATAATTGAAAGATTTTTCGAAAGGACTCCCCCTAAAACAACTATGCCTCTTGTAACCTGACGTGCGCCAGGGGCGCGCGATTGGATCATGAGCGTGAGCATGCTAATGTCGTGGACGGGATTATCATCATGAAGTTTCACGTGTTCACGTGAAAGGCTGTTTCCCTTCCAGTGTTGTCGACTTTTTGTTGACCACAACAAACGTCAACTTTTTGGTCATCTGACCTCCGTGACGTGTGCAATCAAAACACTGTTAAACATAAGCAATTTGCGTATTGTGGATTTATTCAAACGTGTCCGGACTTGAATGACGTCATTTGCTTTAAAAACGCCCGTTTGTCAAAGTACAGGCACTAAAATGTCAGTTTGGTGTGACTGATTCGACATTCACCATTTGTTTACATGAAGAAATCGGCTAAACGGAAAGTCTGGTTTGCAGTGAACGGCAAGCACATGTTTGGCGGCACATGACGTCATTTCAGTGGGACACGTTTAAAAAAATAGGTTATATTATGGTTTGTGAATCTGCATGCAAATTGGCTGCATCGAACTGGTTGGGTTGAACCAATCAGTAAGCCCAATTCAAAAGCAGCTTTCATCAGCTGACCGTCCAAGAAGATTTCTCAACTTTGAATTTCAACATTCGTTTTTTCAAAGCAAAACTTGACTGCGTTCAGTGATCTGCGCAAAAAGTTTCAAAAGTTATTTTATTGTTTTTCTGTGAACACCAATACAAGACGGGCAGACGCGCAACAGGAGAAATTCACAATTAAAAATGAACAAAAACAACAATACACTAAAAACTCTTGGTAAAACTCTTCTATAATAATGAAACGATTTGTTCTGTACACGTGACGTATGTAAATAAATTTTTTGATTCTCTATGGCAAAATAAGCATATTTGAAACATCATTTGATTTGAATACGTCCAACAGTTCACTCAAACAGCCCAAATGAGCACGTGATTGATGCTGTCCTCAGTGCCAATGTCGTCCGTCTCATCGGTGGTCAAATCTTGGAAGTCTTCGAAGCCCTCACCGCCGGCAATCACGAACATCTGGATAAAAAAGAAACTTCATAAAATCAGTTCACGGTTTATTACTACTTTAACGCAACACACATCTTTCTCTTTTAGGTTGCAAAGCAAACTGAAAGCAACCCTCTGGAACAATCGTTTAATTTTTATTGACAGACGGGTACATAAGAAAAAAGGGGTGAAACGTTTCTTAAAACATTTGAAAATAAAAAACAGAAACGAAAGCCGAAAAACCTCCAAACCTTGCCCTGATGCAGCGCGGCGACATTCAAAGAGCGACGGCGCCGCGCGCAGTCCGTGACGCCGCTGACCGTGAAACTGTCCGACCGAGACGACGGCAACTGAGGATCGACACAGAGCAGAAATCGACATTGGCCGCAATGACCGACAGGGCTGACTGGAAGCCGATGATGAAACTTTTTTGACTTCCAGTTGTTACCACAAATATTTTAATGTTGGGCCACATTTTTAGTTTCGAGTCCGGACGCTCTACCAATTTTGAGTTTTTAACGATCTCTCAAAACCCACTGGAGATCGGCCTCTGCTTGGCTCCAAACCCTGGATATCAGCCAGTTCCACCATTCCATACAAACCCCAAGAAAAAAACGCACCAGTGATTCCCTGAGAGCTGGCTAGCCGCGTGCTGTTGTGCGACAAATGCGGCAGCCTGAGATTCAGAATGACGCCAGCGGATGTGCCGGCCCAGAGCAGATCCTTGCAGCAGAGCAACGAGGTCACCCGGAGACAGGCGAGCTTGTGCTGGCGAATGATGTCATCACAACCTAGAAGACGAGGCAAGTTGTGGTGCTGTCGAGGATCATAGATAACAACCGAAGATTTGGTGTAGTCACCGGTATTGCTTGGCAATTGGCATAATTACAATTTCAGGAAATACTTTTAAAATTTGTTTGATATTCTGCCTCAAACAAAAGGGCTGTGGCCCAGGACTATCTCAGCATAAAATTTTACTCTAAGCAAGCCCACTGAACATATCCACACACGTTATAAATCCAATCAAATACAAAATCCAATCACTAACCGACACATAGATTAATTAGCTCACACTCAACTTTAATGCCGCAGTCCGCAACAAAAAGTTGAAAAGTACGGATCTCCTCGGAGACATTAAAAAATAAAGATTTTAGACAGGAAACGTACCAGCAAGAGTTTTCGTTACGACCGGACAAACGTTGACCTCGAGCAGGCACTCGAACGTGAGCACATGATGCAGCTTGATCACCGGACTGCCATGCACGGCCAGCCAAACGCCGAGCCCACTGGTTGCCATGCACGCGATGCTCGTGTCTGAGTCGCTGTTCACGTGGAATGATTCCTGGTAGAGGGAAGAGGTCTTGTATATAATCACCCCAAAACATCGAAAAAATTTAAAAATCACCACAAGAAAAGACATTGTTTTGCAACATCTATGCAACGTTGTTGTAAAGTAAGCTTTGTGTTTGAGCCAAAGTCTGTTATAAAATAATGGTACACTGGGAAACCTGAGCTGTCAGAAAGTCTTTAGTTTTTTTGGATTTATCAATAAAAAGAATGTTAAGAAGTAAACTATATTAAGAAATAAGAAAAATTTTCCAAAACTGTAAAACCATGAAAACTTCGTACGTCATGCGCCATCGTGTGGTAATTAACGACGTGGATTTGATTTCGACAGCTACACCATAATCGACTTGGAACATTCACCAGCGCACTCAGCGAACCAATCAGCTCAATGTTAAACTGAACTGTTGTGTAGCGCGTCAAGTCCCACGCCCAGTTGTCCTCTGTAGAAAAAAATAGGCATAATTTTAGAATTGATTTTAATAAAAAATATCACAGCATAGAATTTTTTTAAAGTACCAGGATATCGAGAATAACACAGTAGTTCACCGTTGACCAAGCCAACGAACACTTTGTCTTCGACATGGCTAAAAATTGTCCACGGATGGAAAGTTCTTTATTTAACTTTCAGCCTCAACTACAACGTCTTCAGTCACTCACATCATGGAACTGATTGCAGAGTCATGTTGCGCTCGAAGTTTACTGCGCCGAGATCGAAGGTTGTCATTGTGGTTGTAGACGACGACGCTAAAAACGTATATACTCCATGCAAAACCAAAGAACCACGTAGATGTCTAGTATCAACAATCAAATGTGCTTTTGCAGTAAAAAACGTTTTAAAACGCTCTGCAAATGTGACGAGTGGCTTGCTTACGCGCCATCCTCAGTGCCGAGCCACATTGTGGCCACGTGTTCGTCAGCATCGTCAGCAGCAGACTGCTGATGATTCTGCTGATTTCTGAGCATCAACGGTGACGCCCCGCCGACGCTCCCACCAAGACCGGCGGTCTCACTGCGCACACTCATCGTCTCATCCTCCATACTGCTGGCACCAACCCGCATTGACGCATATGTGCTCATGGAAGATGCATTCACTGCTGAAAAAGGGTTTGTTGACTTTAACTCAGCTTTCGGATGCTATTAAACATCCTATTGTTGCAGTAAAATAGAAATCTACGGAGAAACTAAAAATGTAATCGTACCCGATGCGGACCGACGCGGCAAACCGGTGTCGTCAATCGTCCCGTCATTATCAGCAACGGAATCATCGTTGTCACTCGACTCACTGTGCATTTTTGTTTTTCTTATAGATTTTACAAGCAGAGACTCTCTATTTTATTCGCTTTTTATGCAGAATCTCAACTTTTATACTCACCTGTCCAATTGTAAATTTACAGTTGGCTGGCTGCCATTGGTGCCGGATATGCTCTCTTGTGACGCTGGTATTGCAGATAGACGCTTTTTGCGCTTGTGGTGCGATCTTAAATGAGAACGAAAAGAAGTACTGACAAAATCGTGAAACTGCACAAATCAAAATAACAAAATTGTCTAACTCATCAGTGCAAACACTCCGTTCCGGTCGATCTCTCCAACATGCATAAAGTGACAGGTTTTCAAACCAAAGATGTGCATCATTTAACATGAAAATAACAAACATAAACTGCAGCCTCTCAGGGATCAAAATTTGGAGCACACTGAGTTTTCTAAACAAACATGTTTCATGAGCACATTCTCAGCTACGCAAAAAACTTACAGTATTGTTAGGAAGTCTTCCAAACCGAGTCTGCAGGTTGGAAACGGTTAACGGCGTAGAAGTTCGTAGAAGTTAGACACAAGAAAACAGTTAGTAGAATAAATGTTAAAACAAGAAAAATGTTAATCGCTTAAACTATCGCGTAACAATTCCAAAATAAAACAAAATTAAAAAAAACAGAACAAAACAAAACATTCTTATACTTTGGCGCCGACACGGCGCAGATGCAGGTGATCCGCGAGTTTGTGACGCCATTGCAACACTGAACGTCCGGTTCCGGTTCGATATTCAGCACGCACATCTGACCAACGTACCCGTCGGAGCTGCAAATCCAGACTGCCGGCGAACTGGGACTGCCGGCGGCGTGATGTGAGTCGCGATGCGACGTTGGCGAAGCGCAGGTGAACTGAAGAAAGCGTGTTGTTGGAAAGAAACATCAGAGTTGGATTTCGAACGGAACTGAAAAGCGGTACTGAACTAACATGGAGACCAGCACGTGTTTTCGGCACCGTGATACTTTTCATGAACAGCGGCGGCGGTTTTCGTGATGCAGTTTGCTCTGAAAAACAACGATTTTTCATTGCGACTAAAAATTTTTGTTTGCGATAGTTACCGTATTTTTAGAAAACGAAAAAAATACTTTTCAAAACTCACCAAACGCTTCTTTTACGCCGCGCAGACATTTTTCCCAGTCAGCGCGCTTGTCGGCGTTTGGGAATGTGATACTGAATGTCTCAATACCATCTCTGAATATAAAGAGATGCACAGAAAAGTTTCCATTAATTTGTGATTGCGAAATAAAAAATCTCTCACTCCGTCGTCACCAGAAGATCAAGGCTAGTTAACGCTGGATTATGCGTCATTTCGTGCTGTTTCTCATTCAGTCTGTCTCGGAGTCTCGTGCGAATATTGTCCACGGCACCGTCAACCATCTTGAAAGTTCGTCAATTCTTTTTTAAACTTTTTGAACCAAAAATTATGTTGCTCACTTCATGTGGATATTTCAGAAGATCAGTCAGCTCGATGATTTTGCCGAGCACCCGCATGTCCTCGTTCAACGTGTTAACCTCTTCTAAAACTTTGGTCAGCAGCGGCAGCGTGTCTAAAAGTTGGCACAGGAAAGTTGGGTAAGAATTAAAAATTAATAAAAAAAGTTTTAGAAAAAAAACAAAAAAAAGAAAATGTTTTTGATAAAAATACGCACTCTTTGCGATCTCCAAGTCGTCCACCGAAATCTTCATCAACAGTTTGAATTTGTGATTCTCGAAAAAGTCATGACTCGACGTCGATTGGCTGCAAAATAGTTTTTTTGGGCAAAAAAATATATAAAACTCCACCATTTCTTGAGACTGTAAAACTTACAATGAATTCGGCTTCTTCAAGGTGGTCGACTTTCGTTTGATGCTCGTCAAGATTAGAAGATCGGAAAGCAGGAAGATGCAACGCTCCTTCATGCCGGTTGAGGTCTATGAATACGAGAAAAATTGATTTTACTAGTTGATTTGATTTGATAGTTTTGGTTTGATTAGTTTGATTTCTATACATTCAAGTTCAGATGGGCATATTGGCCCACTGGTTGCTCAATGATCCATCTACCACTGAAACGACAAAATTTTCTACCTTAATAGTAGGGAACCTTAAAATTTGCAAGAAAAGCTCATTGCAAAATCCAACCGAAATATTGATCAAATCATATCGATGGAAGACACGATCGTGCGCGACCAGATCGTCCAGCCCGTCGACGATCGCCTCGAGCTCACGCAGCCGCTGCTCCATTTGTTCACTGAGGCCGGTCTCCTGTTCAACGTGGTTGATCTTGGTGGCGAGCTCATGGATCTCGCGTTGCGCGCGCAACAGCAGGCCGTGGTCGGCGTGGTCGACGGGGGTGTGCTTCAGCAGTTCCTGCGATTTTTTTTGTTTGGTCGAAAAAATTTTTGACAACGAAGTGGAGGATAATTTGCAGTCAATTGTGTTGTTGTCTTGGTCTTTTTTAAAGATCGTGCATTCTGTCATAAACGTCGTGATGTTGCACACAATCACAGACACACATGTGAACCCATCTGTGCGTGTGTTTATGCTGCATTGCTGTGATATAGCATGTACGTACATGTGTGCATGGGTTGATGCTGCATTACTGTGATATAGCATGTATGTACATATATGCGTGTGTTTATGCTACTACATTACTCTGTTATACATAACAGAGTGCACGGTTGTTGTAAAAAATACCGCCACCGACTTTTATTAGCAACTCGTATCGTGGGATACGTTGCACGGGCATGATCAGAAGCGCGTCCAGGGTCAGTTTGTTCGCGTGCTCGCGGGAACATCGCTGGAAACAATCGATAATGAATAATCTGTTTTTAATAAAAGTTTTGATAAAATAAATTTTTATCGCTTTGATAAAATAAAGAAACTTGAAAAACGTACCTCGAGATACTTCGCCAGTTCTTTTTTTGTCTGACACGCAATTCGGATCGCCTGTTTTGCGCTCTTCCAATTGTTGATAAATGCGGTGTATGTGTCGATTACACATTGCTTAGTGAACTGCAAAAAAAATCGAAAAATTTTCGAAGAACTTTTATTGCAAAACAAATAAAAAAGTGAAGAAAACAAAAAAAACTCACATTATTCAAAATGATATCGCCGATTTTCTGTCGGCTATCCCAGTTGTCGAGTCGCGACTTTAGGGCTGCATAGAAAAGTTCGTGATGACCGAGAATCTCGGGAATTTGGAAGAAGATCTCGTCGACTAACGACGGCTCGATCAGTTGACAGAGCTCGGGTCGTTTCAGAGGGCGCATGTACTTCTGAAACGAATCCAGATTGACACAGGGAAAACAAATTGTTTGACACCATTTTTTTCGTTAGTGTGAATTTACAATGCGGGTTCAGATTGACACAGAGAAAACGTTTGATTGTCACAGATCGTTTCATACTATTGTTTGTCGGTATTTTTGAAACAAATTTCACAGAGGGAAAGGTTCTGATGAAAAATCAAGATGCTGAAACTGAACGATTCTGCAGGTTACCCAAGCAGTGTTTTTTTAGTTTAGATAATTCTAAACTTACATGAACCATCAGCTGCAGATTCTTGACGTAGCTTTCTTCGATGTCGAACAGCTCCTTGACGATATGTGTTCTGGTGTCCTGCAATAAAAAAACATTTCACTATTCAAAAATGCTTATTCAAATATTCAAATATGCCATGTTTTCTGCTACATTCCTGTAACGAAAAAAAAACAGTTTTTATAGAAGCGGCTATTTGAGCGCAATTTACACATACATCGCGTTCTTGTTGAAGATCCTAATTTAGCAAACGACCTCCAGTCCAAGAGGAGAGCACACGCCTCCTCAATTAGTCACCTCATTCGCTTTTGGTGACGCCAGAGCGCCACTAGCAATCGCACGAGTGAGTTCCGGTGCACGTGCACCGGAATCAACAAAAATCATCGAATCATCCGACTCATCGCCCGACTCCGAAGCGCTCATACTAATCGCGGGGCGTCTGATGTTGATGTTCTTCAGGAACGGTTTGTTCATCACGGTCGCTTGCCGTGTGCTGTGCCACGACTTTGTCTGCTGCAACCTCGACGACTTCTTCATGGTCGTTGAGCTGTCCGTTGAGGAGCAGCCGGGCGAGGCCGGCGACGGCGGCGACTTGGCGCGACTCGGTAGCGTGTGATGGTGATTGGTGAAGTGGAGGAACGACGGATTCGAGGCGGTTCGCATCAGGAAGAACCGAAATCGACCGCTGCTACCGCTGCTCACTGGCTGCTTTTGGCCGCTGTTGCCGTGATGACTGGACATGTTCGCCATCAGGCTCGCGAGTATACGTCCGGATGCTTTTCGACTGGTGACGCCGGTTGAGGGTGTCAGTGGTGGACTGAGTGAGGCGCGAGCGAGGCGACCGGAAACGAGTCGTGATGGACTGGTGTTTTTTCGCATCATCACTGACGATGGTGATGGCAGCGGCAGCGGCAGTTGTTTTGTTTGTTTTGGCTTTTTTCTTGATGGCGGTATCGTTGCTGGGTCCTCATGATAAACGACCGAGTAAACGGAGATAACGTCGGACCAAGAGTATGGTTTCTTTCTACCGTACTATCAGCTTCGGTCTCGGCACGATCTCGTCAGCTGAACCTCGTCAGCACTTTCATTCTTAAAAAAATTGTCTGT
Source organism: Theristus sp. LFF4_11 (assembly GCA_030248135.1). Classification (NCBI taxonomy): domain Eukaryota; kingdom Metazoa; phylum Nematoda; class Chromadorea; order Monhysterida; family Xyalidae; genus Theristus; species Theristus sp. LFF4_11. The sequence goes on along the minus strand of JASANC010002691.1, from coordinate 130,195 downwards.
CTCATCCATTCTGTGTGATTTTCGAGCATTTTTCTTTACATTTCGTTGTTGATCGCATCTTCTGAACCGTTTGACCCAACGTGAGAACCGAGTCGAGACCAAATACGGTACAGAAACCAGCTATATTTGGTTCTAACTTTCAAATGCCCACTCGTAGTGGGATGCAATATTTCGTTGGTAGCCTTTCTTTTATTACATTAAATTACGCCCTGTGTGTTATGGCTGCCGGGCTCGCTGTCCTGCAGTGCCTTTGATATTGATATTATAAAGCGTGAAATCTGACACAAGCAAGATGAGACATATATTTGCGTCCCAGGCTTGAAATAGCGGACATGAAACTACAGTGGCGAGCAAAAGTGTTGGAACGCTGCACGCGTGTGTGCTGTATATTGCGCGCGTGTTGCATCAGCCGTACAAACGCTATTATAAGAATTTAAGGGCAACGTTGGGTTCACGAGCACTTTTCGACCCAACGTTGGCGTTCTTATAATGGCGTTCTTATAATAATAAATTCTTATAATGGCGTTTGTACGGCTGATGCAACACGCGTGCAACACACACCATAGACGCGCGCAGCGTTCCAACACTTTTGCTCGCCACTGTATGTCGATTCTATCTTCATGTCATCAAAATGTTTTCTTTGTGCCAGCGCAATTTATTTTTTGCATTTCGATCGGCACGCCTTTTTTCGTTTTTTGCTGATTTTTTCTTTTTGTTTCAGATGTCTTTTTAGGGCACCATAAATGTTGCTGGTTCGAAAGCACTTGTGACTAAATTCAAAGTAAAACAAAATGTGCAAAGTAATGTGAAGCAAACTGGACAAACAAAAAACAAAAGAGGTTATGAAGGAGAGTTTAGTGAATGACATAGGGGAAATAAATGAAAATTGATCATTTTTAATAAAGGACCATCACTAAAATTCAAGCTGGCTTTGACAAAAATTTTTGGGGTGCCACAATAAAAATCGTAGCTAAGAAGAGAAACTTTATATACATACAAACAAAAACCAACAAGATCGACGTATTTACAGTATTAAAAGATAGCATAAGAGATAACACTTTTGAAAGCAACAACAACGATACCCGCACACAATATGCATGAAAATGAGCTAAAAAACAAGATCATTTGTTAGCCGAGTGCCTGAAAATTACGGCTATACATACAGTACATGTATCTCGTTGCATAAAATTTGTTGTGCTCGAGGCTAAAAATAGTTGCAAGAACAAGTTGAAAAACATATGCAGTTTGTCAAGTTTGATCATTACTGACACATGTGACATGCTCGTGGGTCTCGACTCTCGGGGACTCAGAAAAAGTTCACCAACAAAAAATGCAGTCTCAAAAATTTCTCCAGCAAAGAGCCCACTCATTGGTTGAGTTCTGAACATATCGCACTCTGATTGGTCGGAAATCAGCCGCTATATAAGACCAATCAGCGTGTTGCATTCAGTTTGCCGCAGGGGTGCAGAAGAGCACAAAATTTTCAATTCAAAAAAGTCATCCAATTAGTATACTGGAACAGAGAACTGATGGAACGAACTTAATGGATGCACTTTAGAGGCGCGCCCGGTGTGTTCCAGACTAGACAGTTTACTTTTTTGTCGACAGAGACACAATTTGGTTTCGAGTGAGTTACCTCTTGGAAATCTCATGTACCACCTGGATGGAGCAGCAATTATAACGTCATTCATCAAACAATGAAAAAACGAAGGAATATCTTAGTGACAACTGACTAGAGTTGCCACGGTAGGCCTTTTTTGGTCACGGTACGGTTTACGGTTTGAGACGCAATTTTTTTCACGGTTTCGGTACGGTACGGTAAATTGAAAAGCTCAACGGTACGGTTTTCGGTACGGTTTGAAAATTTTAAAATCGCACGGTACGGTTTTCGGTACGGTTACCGTGGATTTTGAATTTACACGGGCGGTAAACCGTATTTTTACGGTTTGAAAATTAAAAAGTTTTAAAATGCACTGTGCTTCACTTTTTGTTTCTCTCTGTGCTATTTTGTTGTGTTGTATGTCGCCGTTCTCGTTCAGTCAGACAAGCAATGGAAGCGGCAGTGGGACAAAAACAAAACACAAACTTACACCATCTACCTACACCATAGCAAGAGTGCAGGAAGACCCAACCGAAACCTAAATCTACCACATCACAAGGTGGACCAGCACAGCACCAGAGTCAGACCAGCTGAACCAACCCTGCGCTGCGTAAGGTGTGAAATCAAGATAATAAAGAAACAAATTGCATAGTGAATGGAGTTCAGTTGATGTGTGGACGCGGCGGGTGTGATTTTACGAATACGGAGATACGATCTGCCTGCGCTGCGTGCAATAATAATAAACGATTTTGAATTTACGCCATTGCAACAAGCTACATTATTAATCGCCAAAGGGTTTGCTTTGCTCAACCAACATTACAGAACAGAGACAGTGAGCTCAGCTCGACTCACACATTTAACGGTGAACGGTGACGGTCCACCACTGCTCCACTCAGCACATACATTTATTATTTTTATTCATATGCCACATACATATTCCTTTTCCTTTTCCTGGAAATGAAACCGATTCGTTGTCGTACTGTTCGTTGTGGTAGCGGTGGTGAGCTGAGTCCTGAGAGCGAGGCGACAAAACAGCATTGACTGTGGAAAATCATATGTTCATTAGTGAAACGCTAGTCAGCTGGCAGGTACACGGCTGTTGTTGCGGGACGCGGGTGGCTAGCTGAAAGATTCAGTTACCTTCAACGTTCTTTTTTGTAGTAATACTATGCACGCACACTGCAAAACAGTTTTTTGCTCTTTTACGTTCGTTTTTTACGTGTCTCTTTCAGTGATATGTAAATGTTTGCACTGTGCAGTGCAGTTACAAGCCCAGAAACACTGTTTTTATGCTGCGGTTGTTTATTTTATTTGTGGTCGTCTTGATCTTGAACTTGAGTAATGAGTAATGCCAAACAAAACAAGTAATGCATGCCCCGGCCGGATTGCGGAACACGGCACGGCATGACGGACCGCATACATTCATTCTGTTGCAAACTGAAGTGGCCAGCGGCCACACGGCCACCTGCGACCTGCGCCACCACACCAAGACTCGCCACCGTGTAGTTATTAGCTTCCTATTAAAGTAAATTCATCTGTGGAAATAACTTTTAATTCTAGGTGCAGCAAGAGATTAACTAGCACTGTATTTTGCTTTGAGCGACGCTTCATTCGTACCCACGTTCTGTTCTTATGACGTTATGACATGTTACCTGTGCGTTGAAATTTAATTGAGTCGAACAACCATGCCCAATCAAAATCAGACAATGGACTTCGATTTTTAAGTGCTTTTCAAACGTTTCAAATGTTTGTTTCAAGCTTTTCGATTAGGTGTCAATTCTATGTCAAAGATGATTCTTTTATAACTCTGTTTCGCTAATTTTGCAATCGTTGACAATTTTTTTAAGCTATTTGAATTTGCTGCCCCCGTTTGTTCTCGGTTAGTTAAGTTAAACTTGGTTAAAGTGAAGTCGTTCCCGTTAGACTTTTTCTGCGTGACATAAACATGTTTAAACGTGACTTGATTGTTTGACAACTTCATTTTTCAAAGTAGCTAAGTTTGACCCGAAGAGGCCCCTTTATTTTTTATTTTACAGAACTGGCCGGGAATCGATACCCGTTTATTTGCACAATCCCATTTGTGTTTTTATGCCCGCTTTTGCACAAAAATGTTTTTTAAACAATATTATTTCAGTTTCTACTGTTTAAAAATTGCAAATTTGTGTTCACCAAAATTTTGCTTTTTGAAAGTCACAGAATTTTAGTTAAAATCTTGTAAAAACTGCTGTTTGTTTAGTGTTCTCACAGTCACAATCGATCTTCATGACCTGTTTTATTGTCATTAATTATTAATTAGCGCGTGTTTTATTTTAGTTTTTTAGTATACACCAAAAAAAAACTAAAAAATAATGTGAAAGCCGTTGATTTTTACAACGGCACAAAAAACAAATAAAATTTTTATGTATCCGTGGGACATGCAACCTATATGATACCAACGAAAAATCAAACGCACGCCACGCCACACACAGCGCACGCACACAAAAAAAGCTTGGTCAAACCGTCAATTTTGGAAAAAATACGACGGTTTCGGTACGGTTTGCCAAAATTTTGCCACGGTACGGTCAACGGTACGGTAATTGTATTTTGATGACGGTACGGTTTTCGGTACGGTTTGGAAATTTTAAAATCGCACGGTACGGTCACGGTACGGTACGGTAAAACCGTACCGCCCGTATTTTTACGGTTTTTACGGTTACCGTGGCAACTATACAACTGACAGCACAATTTTTTCCGCTGTATCTGTTTTTCTTGGCAAGTTGTTCTGCAGCAGTCCACCTGCTCTGACACTGTGAAGAAATGCTGATTGTCGTAGTACGGTTCATTCTGATTACAGATCGCAAGGGCAACTCTGGTTATCATTATTGTCATAACCGGTATTATTCTATGAGTGTTTTGCGGCTTTTGCTGCGTGATCCAAATCTGCGTGCCCAAATCCAGACGCCAAAAGCTCTTTTGCTCAATCATCGCGGTTCACGTTTTCAAAGTCACCACGGGCGGTTACGGTTCAAAAAAATGATACCGCGGTTTTGGTGTAGTTCCTAACGGAACGGTTCGCGGTTGCCATTTTTTTGGTTACTATGGCTGTGGAATAGACAGACATGCCCCACTTTTTCTACACAAATGTTTCTCTTACCGACGGTTCAATCCGAGACATCGAGATCGACCGCGCGGGATTCGGCGTTCGTGCCCGCATTGACGCGGTGCGTCTCCAAGGGGCTTTGATCGGTGATTGACTCGGCAACGACATGGTTTTCTTTTTTCTTCTATTATTGTTTTGAGTTTTACTTTCCAAACAAAAGTTTACGTTGAGATTTTCTTGATATTTATTTCATACTGATTTTGTTGTGGGGTTTCTTGCTGACTTTCTAAACAAAAGGAAGCAAACACGTCTTTCCACGTTTTCCGGCTGCAATCAAAAAGTGTTGGAAATTCAAAAAGTTTTTTTTGCGAAAAAGAATGATTGCTGAATTGTGACCTACATGCACAAAGCATACTCTCATCTTCTGTATGTCCCTTGTCGTGTTTCTATGCGAGTTCAAGTTTGGCTTGTTTGCTCTTGAACAGGGTGGCGCAAAAGAATATTTGCAAATTTTGTGCTTTTTTCGTAGCCAAGAACATGGTTAAAAAAGTTCCATGGAAAAATGCTTAGATTTTCGTATGATTCACAATTTTAGATAATCGTTTTTTTTTCAACTATACCCAGGCTGCGCCTTGCAGCCCCCTGTCGTGGGTAAGTCAAAGCAAGCCAGTCACAGCATTCTTTCGGTCCACCCGGTATATCTCCAAGCGCGAATACTGGCAAATCCGGATGCATAAACATATCTGTTTTCTTTTTTCTTTCTTATTCTTCTGGAAATTTGCGGGTACCGCGCCGCTACACACACACAACAACAACAAAACCGACATAATTTGCCTTGTGATATCCAAAACCCACATGAGTCAGTGGGTGCAGTCAGTTTTGGGTGAAAAGTTGTTTAAAGTGTGATATTTAGCGCCACTTTGCATTGGCAAACATTTGAAGTTAATCTCGAGGTATTTTAAAATTATTAAAGTTATCATTTATAGCTCCTTTATCTTGACTCTTTTCCTCAATTCTTCCTGACTCAAGTTCCTGGTAAAGGTATGGTATGTTTGTTGTTTGAACCAACCTGTCACTTTTATCTCAGAATGCAGAAACATGCGAAGCTTTGAACATGAAGACGAACGAATCAAATGTACCAGGTTTGGTTTTAAAATCAAACACCCCGTTTGTAGCTGAATATGTTTCTTGCAAGTTGCAACTCCAATCCCGTTTCTTGTTCTTTCGCGAGCTTTGTATTCAGCGAAAAAGTGTAGCTGGGACTTTCTTTGATTCCCACCCAAGTTATGTAAATTTTGTGACAAACCTTTGAATTTCGATCCTTCCTAAACCTTCCCAAAAGCTCCATTGTTCTGCAGCTTTTTACAAATTTTAAACTAGCAGATTTCCACAGCACACTCACACAAACTACAAAAGAATAAATACAGTATGTCGCACTGCTTCAAGTTGCACTAGCACAATACAATAATAATCACACACACGTCAAACAACGCCAGAGAAACACAAACCATGGCATGAAAATCGGGTGCACAAAACTCGCTAAGATGAATTGTCTAAGACGGGCAGAAAAAACTGAATTTTTTAATGTTCGTCCCCATGTGACTTGTTGACTGAAAACGAGAATATTGGCGGCGCATATCTTGCGGTTTTTGGAAAGAGAAAGAACACAAGATTGGACGAAAATGCACAAAAAAATATGATTTGAAAATTTTGGTGAGATTGGTGAAACGAAGGCTTCAAAAAAACACATCAGAGGCTGCTGTTTTTTTGGAAGTATAAAAAGTTCAACAGGTGATGTGGAAGAATAATGCTCCACAATTCGACAAGAAATGTGAGAAGTCAAGCATGGAGTGACACTTTTTGTGACGCTTTTTGCGTTCTCTGAACAAGAGTGCTTGACAAGTGTGGGTCAACGTCAGTGTTTGCCTTGTGCTTGTGGGCTGCGGAGTGACAACTTGTTGCAACAACGACATGTAAGAAACAAACGCACGCCAAAAAAATGTGTGCTCGCTTACAACAAACAGCAACGCGTCGGGAGTCTTCGATCTGGGACGCGGCGAACTCGGCGCGGTGGTGCCAGCGGAAGCGGATTTTAGTGATTTTAATGAAAACGTCAGACTTCGACTGGTTTTTCGGTTGATCGCATTACCGGGGCTGCAGCTGATTCGGTTGGCCGCAACTTGCAAGAATTCTGCTGAGTGCGAACGAAGAAACGGTTTTATGCAGAAAAAGCAATTTTTGGTTGATCAAATAAGCAGCGTTTGAGAGCGATAACACTATTTTTCGCACCGCACGAAAATGTACAGTCGAACTCACTAAAATGTGGAATCAGCTGATTGGTCGACCGAGCAGAGGCTGCTCACACTCCGCACCGTTCTTTTTTCGTGGATTTGGATTTTATTGAAACGTGTTTTTATGAATTTCCAGCACCATTTTTATGCTAAAAATAAACTCAAAGGTTAGAGACCGCGAAATTCAGAAAATTTTTATTCCACAGCTCAACCCAAAATGCATTTTTGTTGTTTGACAACGACGACGACGTCGTCGCTTAATTTTTGCACGTAAACTGAAAGATAAAAACCTGAAAAGAGTGCGCTGTGCGTGGTTTGCTGCGTGCACCAAATGAATGGACACAGTAGTTTACAATAAATAACTTAAAAACGGCTGATCAGTCAGCCAATAATAAAAAACCAATCAGCTGATTCCACATTTTAGTGAGTTCGACTGTACAATCCTGATGCTAGTTTGTTGACCAAAAAACAGTGCCATATAAATATTGTGTTGACTTGGATATATGGGACAGTAATTGGAGAAACTTTTATCCACTCGAGAAACTGAATGAATTTATCTGAATGAGTTTCAATTTCAAATTTCAAGAGGAACTACAAATTGAAAACTAATTTTTTTAAATCAAAGTGAAAACTATTTTTTTTAAATATTGCACTGAATTTTCAGTATTTCAAAACAATCTGCACAATTCACCAGAACCAGCGGTGTTCTCGCTGGTTGAATGCCACCGTCGGTAGGAGAATCGATTGCGAGCGATGAATTTTGAAAAAAGCCGGTGAGTCGATGCTAGGGATTTACTGGAATTCAGGGAATTGGCGTCAGAGTCACGTGGCGTTAGAGGGCCCGTTTCGGTATCGGTCCGCCGATAGTTTCGCGGTGAGTAGATTATGTTCTTGACGGACATTTTTTTAATGTTAAAGGCGTTTTTTTAATAAATTGGTGACCGGATTTTTTCACCGGATTATTGATATGTAATGTTGTAATGGTCTTGCCAGAATGACCGGGATTGTATAGGGAAAATGGGAACAGCATAGAAAAACAGGAAACTGTGTTTCAAATCTGTATCTGGAAATTTCGTTTGACGAAACACGAAAAAAGAAAAAGCTTTTCACAAGGTAATGTAATACCGTAAAGTCTTGCATATAAGGTTCCTCCCACTTATAAGACCCCCACCCAAAAGTGGGCGGAGTGTCACACGGCGAGAAACCAAAAAATTCAAATTTTTAACTTGGTGAAAATCCCACCCCGTTTATAAGGCCCGGAATTTTTAATCTTCGCTTTATAAGACCTCCTCCCACTTATAAGGTTGTCACACAAAATTCCACTTTTTTCAGAAATTTTTGATTTTCAAATTTATATAAGGAGACCTTATATGCAAGACTTTACGGTAACCTAGTGTTTTTGTTTTTCAACGGAAAATGCAAAAATTGTTGTAGATGCTGCAACAGCCTGGCGAAAAGTTTGTGATCAAGAGAATCAGGAAAGTCATATAATCCAGTTGATTGCGAAAAGTTGCATTAGGAAACGGAAAAGAGAAAAAGCTTATCCGATAAGATAAAAGCTCTCTATTTCAGTTAATGACAAGTAAAGTAACATCTGTGCTGCAAAATATTCACCGCGATTAAGCTGAGTTAGAAGCTTTAGTACACCGCTTGTATTGCGAATTATGAAATTGTTATCGTCCGTTTATGGTCCGTTCATATTGATGTCTGTGTGCACAACATCGCACGTCACGTCTCGTGTTTTATTGCACACTACCGTCCACGGAGCCGTGCCTTTGACGGGCGTCGTCGTAACGTTAGTGTATGTACGTCAGTATGAACTGGCCTTTACATTTAGAATTTCAAAAAAAACTTTTCAGAATACATGCGCTCACGTAGGAAAAACTGATTGATGCGCTCAGACAACAACAAAATCTCGACCGGGATTGAATAAAGTTCTTGTCTGAAGGTAGTATACAGGTGTATAAGTAGACTATTTTCGATCATGAATTCAATGTAATACAGTTCATTCATGGTATTCTCCATAACAAAAATTCACAGCAGAAAGCTGAAACATCTTCTTGAGCGCTAAGTGGTGGACGTGTGCTAAGCGCAGCGTACTGTATTTGGCGCGAAAATTCAATTTTTTTTCGCATTTTCACAATTTTGTTTTGCATTCATTATAAAGTGGACCAATTCGTCTGAAATTTCAACACAAAAAATAAGAAGCTATACGTGATGCTTGGTTAAAATTTCAGCATAAAAGATTCACCCGCTGGTGAGCTAGAGCAGATGCTTATCGTGTAGTTTTTTTGGGGTCACTCTGCAGTTTTGTGCAAGAAAAAAAGCAAAACAAAACTAATCAGAATTTTATTCACGCAATAAAATCACTTCGGACTACATTCGTGCTCGAATTGCAGTTTTCAGTTGTGTGGCTTTTCCACAAATCCATATATTCAACATTACTCCGTCACCTTTGCACGAAAAGATAATAATGTTTGCTCTGTTTGGTGTATAGAGCCCTAGTCTCAAGACAGTGTATGACACACATCTACAGTGTTGCACAGTTACACTGTCACAAACAATAAACACACAAAACACACAAATACACACGCTCCCGCTGCTGTTGTGTGTGCGTTTGTGTGTTTGCTAGTCACTGTGCTATACAAACCGTCTTCAGAGTATGACTTTAGCGCATCAACGCGCAACTCAAAACATGAAACCAAAAGAAACTAACATCAAAATAGTACGCCGACTTCTCCTTCAACGGTTTCACGTCGAAGGTCGCGTGAAACTGCGGCGGCGAAGCCTTCAAACTCGGATCGCCATCATCGCGAGATCCGGACGGTGTTGAAACGGGCGAGCTAGTGGAACGAAGCTTACGATAGAGACGTCGCCGAACTAAGGCCGATAGTCCTCGGACGGGACTGATTCGATAGCGCACTGGGGAGGTCGATCGAGCCGATGAACAGTTGCTAGAGGAGAGCGAGTTGGAATTCGAGTGGTGAACGTCGGTGGTGTGGTTGTGGTTTTGCGGTTGATGGCTACTGGTGCTTGGGTGAGCGAATAATGTCGTGGGACTGTGCTTCTTTCGTTGCGATTGAGGCGATAAAGGTTTCAGACTGGACATTTTTTTAGTTTTTATTGTTCAGGTTATTCGTTTCCGTAATTGTAGTAAATCAGTTGTTGTAATTAGAAGTGTGCAGTTGTTAGTAGATAAAAAATTTTACATAAAATTCTGGATAGACTAGCTGGTTCACTTCTGAAAAAGCTGTGCATATGCAAGTGTAGTATGTTGTTCATTACGTCCAACATTGTGTTACACATGGAAAAGAGCAAAACACCGAAAAAAGTTGCTATGGCCACATGCGAACACACCAACTGTCAAAATAAGTCGCCTCACTAACTTTCTCCACACCACGGAATCTAACATTCCATTGCTTTTACAACCAATCAGTATACTACTATAATAGATTTGAACATTATTCAGAATCAAAGCAATATATTTGCATATATTTGTCGTTGCATGACGCTGCAGGCGTAAAATTCCGCCGCCGATCCGTCATTCCAGATAAGGGCGTGTGCGCCTCCAGAAAAGTGCCCAATATATTCAAGCCTATACGCGCGAAACTGGATCGAACTCGATTAGCATGCGGTTTCATCCCTTATGAGCAAACAATTCGAATGGCATTGGAAAAGACGGACGGAACTAAAAACGTCATGTTTCTTTGCCGTCCGCTGCTGTTTGCAGTGTCGACGATTAGGGTGCCAACAGGCCGTCATTGTGGTGTGTGGTGTTTTGAGTTTTCTTCCTATAGTTCCCTAGTTGAGCAGTAGTTTGAAAATGGCGGGCAGCAACAAAAACACAAAACAAACATTCATGGCCGCAAATAATCGCACGAGCTTGTGCTTGCCATCATCGTCATGCACGTGTCATTGGGTGTCTGTCTGTCTGCCTCCTATGGCCGCACTGACACTTTTCTGCGACCACACGGCCCGAAAGACCCGCAAAAGCGGCGCCTAGCTGTTGTTGTAAGCAGTCCATATATTTAGAGAGCTATATATTAGCTGTATTTTAGACATCGAAAGTCAAAAAAACTATTTCGGAACAATATTTGCAATACAATGCACGGTGTTTCAATTGTATCTGGTTTTTTTGACTTGATCTTGCAAATTCATGTGATTTTGCCAAGGGCAGATCTGTAGCAAAACAAAAACGGAGTTTTTGAAATGAATTTTTTAGTGTCAATCCCTTCTCGCGCTAAACACTGGGACACGTCCGGTGAAATCGTGTTGAGGCACGTGTTACGGTGGAAACCATGTGTCTGGTGATCCTATTCGATCATGGACAGGTCCCTGGAACGGCAACTCAAAGAAAACACACGTGTCTCACACAGTATGAATTTCGATTTTTCTCGGTGGAGAGAGCAATAAGCTTTCTTTGTGTGCACGTGAAAATTGCGTTCTAGGAGTGTTACGTAAAAGTGAAAGCATAAAAGCATAAACGATTTGAATTTTACAATATTAGCTGCTTTGCCGACATCAAAAAATGCTGCTCACATGTTTGCAGAAAATACCGAGCAAAATATTTTTTAACAGCGTATAGATCGACTATTACTGAGCTTTGTTCTGTCAGCGACAGCAGTTGTTAAGAAAGTCTAACATTTTTGTCTGAAAACGTGCACAAAAATTCTTCAGGGACACTTTTAAAAAAACGTAAAACATGAAATTGTGGGCGTATGTTTTTGTCGCCGTCACCATGGGCACAAATGCGAATTAAAATGAGAGCGATGAAATGAAGCAATGAAAATGGATGGCTATACCCGATAATTTTTTTCTGGAGAATGCAAAAAAATCGCAGTTTTCAACTTGCGGTTCAGGATTCATGCGGCAATTCGCATGAATTAGGACAAATTGTTATCGTGCGCAGTGTGACGTAAATCCTTGTCTGTCGAGCTGCTATTTTGTAATTATAAGCTTTGGTTTAAAGAGAACAACAACAGTAGCATTGATTTCTTGAGCGGCGTTAGCGTTCAGGAGTTAGAGAAATTCCTGTTCAATGTTCCATGTTCTTTCACTCCGTCATGGTGACGTAATTCAAATTCCAAATTCGATCCAAAGTCAAGCCGCGAGAATATACGACAGAAATGCGTCAATTGTCGAGTTGCGGCCAAAAAACACACAAAAAAACCAAAATGAAAAAAAATACGCAAATTGCAAAGCGCACACCTCATGCCGTCTCAGCGATTCCTAATCGAGTGGCGGCCCATCTTTCGTGATCAAAAAACAAAAAAAAAACGCAAAAAACCCAAAACAAAAAAAACGTAAAACACAAAGCGCACACACCTCGTGCCGTCTCAGGGACCCCTGCGAACGCCGCCTCCACAAGTACTCCTCGGCCGACTGCATCAGATTCACGTCGCCTCCAGTCGTTCGCACGATCGCCGGTCGTGGCGGCCACGCTTGCAGGAACGGCGACGACGTACGCCCCCCCGGCGGGCTGTCCGACAGAGGCGGCTCGGGAGACGTGTCGCCCCCTGTGCCGCCCGTGCCCGACGTTTGTCGCAGCGACCGCAGCAGACGGCCGAATCGCGTGAAGCCAGCGAGACTTTCGACGCCCTGGAGTTTTCTTTCTCTCGTTTCTTTTGTCGATTCAGTGACGTAGTGAAAAAGTTAGCCTTTCATTCTTTGAAAACATGCTCTGCCATTTTTTGGCACGCAAAAATTAGCGGCACACATGCGTCAAAAATGCACGTTAGTGTTTGTTCATTCGAAAAACATGTTCGAAAGCTCCAAAAGCGATATGAAACGTGGATCGACTTGGAAAGGTTTCCAATGCATGCTGCAGAAACATGGACCCATTACAATCGAACTCTATAATATGGGATATCAGCTGATTGGTCTACCGAGCGGAGGATGCTCACACTCCGCACCCTTCTTTTTTCGTGGATCTGGATTCTATTGAACTGTTTCTTTTTTATATGAGTGTGAATTTCCAGCACCCTTTTCATGCTAAACTCAAAAGGTTCGAGACTGTGAAATTCAGAATTTTTTTATTCAACAGCTCAAATTGCTTTTTTTGTTTGACGACGACGACGACGTCGTCGCTTAATTTTTGTCTTTTGCGACGTCGTCATCGTCGTCAAACAAAAAAATCATTTTGGGCTGTTGAATAATAAAAATTCCTGAATTTCGAAAAAAACACGTTTTAATAGAATTCAGATCCACGAAAAAGAAGGGTGCGGAGTGTGAGCAGTCTCCACTCGGTCGACCAATCAGTATATAATATAATAGAGTTCAACTGGCACGATGACGTTTGGTGACCAGACCAGTGTGTTTTCATCTGTATCACCACGGCGCAGACTAAAACCAACTGTGTCTGCCAGCCAGAACACCAACCAGACCCCCCCCCCCCACCTTGATATTCTGTCCGGCAGCGCGATACGCGGCCGCCGCCATCTCGGCATCGGACAAGGCCGTCGTCTTCTCCTGTTGACTCAGCTGTCTGACGACGCCTTTGCGTCGATGTCGTGACGCGCTCAACTGAGCGGCCAGGTCGTCGGCACCGATCGAATTGTACCGGCTCAGTCGGCAGTCCGGCGAATTGCCGGCACCGGCGGCGGCGTTCAGCCGGAGCTCGCCGTACGACGGTCGGTAGCCGTCGTCCGAGTGCTCGATCACCTGAACGAGTTTTTTGTTTTGTTTTGTTTCAACATTTTGTCGTTTTTTATTTTTCCTTGTTTCTTTTTTTTTGCTTTTTTACCACATGCGATTATGGTAAGGGTAAATGCAGCCTATACGCACCCTTCCCGTCGCCGTGTCAACGACATTAGCCGGTGAATAAAGTGTTGTGCCCGTTCGAACGGCGTGCTCCGTCGTGCCGTACTCACCGGCGGTGCCGTCCGCGTACTCGTACTGAAACGAGATTCGTCTGTTTTCTCTGTGTGTGACTTTGCCGCGAATTAGATTCATCCTTTTGTGATGATGTTGTTCCTTGACCGGTCAGAGACTCAGCAAATTATTGCGAATCATCGCAAACACGACCGGCAACCACAGGGTGACGCTAAAGTGGTGGCAACGACTGTGAAGCGTTCTGGTGGATCAATCGTACATTCGGACAGCCGGAATTCGGACAGAGTGTTTTATTAGAGAGTTACTCAAAAAGTAACCGACGCTCTCACTTTGTGTGTAAACTCAGGTAAACTTTCGTCTTTCATTGGTGCTTAATTCTATCAGTAAACCTGAAAAAACTGCTCAGGCAGCGACACTTTGCGACGCAACGCCGACTCGGGAACGGGCGTTGTCACGTCGAACGTCGTTGGCCTCCCGGCGTCACAGAGGCCGTGCGCTTCGCTCTGAGCTCGGCGGTACCTGAAAGTAAGGACAGTTTGGATTTTTGCAACATTTTTTATGTTATATTTTGGTAATTGGCTGTGGTTTCCAGAACTAACAATTCGTGTGAGTCCAAGCAACGCTGTATTTATGCTGGAACTGACGTGTGCGTTGCTGCTACTGATGCTGTTAGACTCAACCTCATCAATTTGTCCACTCGTTTCGCACCAGCATAGTGCAGCGCAAAAGCATCCAACTGTTGTTTGTATGGAGACCAAACACTTGTGATCCGGGTACAGGTGCATCCTGCTTGCAAACTCCAAGAACTCTTCAGTAAAATACAAACAAAAGCGACTCACTTGTTCGCCGAGTACGTATCATACGGATTGTGCGACAGCAGCGTGCTGCTCCGCACAGACGGCAGGAACTGCATCACGCCTCTCGGATAGCTCCCGAGACGGGTGGTGATGCCGGACGTTCGCCGGGACGGAGTGGCCGATGGTACGGCGGAGGACTCCGGCGACGAGTCCGAGACCGAGAACGTCGGCAGCGCCAGCGGTGCCGGTGGCGACTGCGCCGTCTGGCCGGCCACTGACGCCGGAAGCCGCCGTGACAACGCCTCTATAGTCTCGGCGGCCTCCTTGAGCTCCTCGATGTCGGTGCCGAGCAGCTCGTTGTCGTCGTCGTCGCTCGAGGACGCCTGTTGCTCGCGCGCGTGGTGGCCGTCGGTGGAGTTGACAACGCTGGTGACCTGGCCGGTGCGGTGCGGTTTTTTTTGTAAGTAGCCAAAAGTAAGACCCTTTTGACACTTTCGACCTTTTTGAATTTTTTGTAACCTAATTGCCCTCCTTTGCCCCTTTTGCCCTTTTCGATCCTAATGTTCCTTTTGACCTCGGTATTTGACTCTTTTGACCCTATTTACCTTGTTGACCTTTTTTAAAGTGTTGACACTGTTGACCTTTTTTGGCCCTTTTGCCACATTTAGCCTCTTTGACCCATTTAACCCAATTGACCCATTTGACCCTTTTTCATCTTTTCACTTGACTTCTTGGACCGTGTTGTCCTTTTTGATTCTTTTGACCCCAGTGGGTCTATTATGCTTTGTGACCCCATTGACCCAATTGACTCTATTGATCCATTTGACCCATTTTGACTCCATTGAATCTGTTGCATCGAGTGACCCTATTGACCCCTTTATTTTTGACCCTATTGACCAACCACATTGACCCATTAATGATTGATCCTTTGGATCTTTTTGGCCTATTTGACCCTAATTGACTCTTTTATACCTGCGTTGTCGCCGGTCGTCTCCTCCGAAAGAAGTGCGGCGACGCACCGCCCCTGTTCGCGACGAATCCCCGCTGTTGCTGCTGATTCAGCTGGTGCTGTGTCTGCTGGCTGCAGTGCGCGCCGTGCGCAGAGGAGGCACGCTGGCGATTCAACATGTCAAGGCAACTGAGGCAGTGCAGCTCGCCGGTGGCGTTGGTCAGCGTCGTTGCTTTCGGATTACTGTTTCCGGCGGACGGGTGGACCTGAAATGAAATATGAAGTTGTTGAGCTGGATTTTTGTTGGACGCCAACCTACCTGGTTCTTCTGCTGTTAATAAACGCGATACCGTTGGTTAGTTGCTTGTTGGACTATCAAAAAACAAATCACCCAAAACGTTCAACATTTTTTTGTTGAATTTCATTTCATCAGCGACACGAATGATTGGCGAAAACAATTGGTAAAACTTTTGTTATCAATGGCGCTCACATGAATGCCCACTGCGTTCAGCTGTTCGTCGTTGCTCGAGATGTCGGTCGGCACCGAGATCGTCTTTCGGAGTTCGGCCGGCAGCCTTACGGACGACGACGACGCCGTTCGGAGCACGTCAGCAGCAGACGACGGTGGTGGTGGTGCGGCGCGGTCGTTCAGCGGCTGTTGGTACTTTTTCACCGGCGAATAGTTCAAAGCCTCCAGCACCTGCTGCTGGTGTTGCTGCGCCGAGTCGGCTGCGGCGGCCGCCGCCGCTAGCATACCGATGAACTGTTGCGCTTCGGGCGCCGTCGCCGGAAACGGATCGGAGTGGTCGCGACACGGCGAGAGCCACTGCGTTTGCGGCAGCGCCAGTCGACGCATGCCGGCGTTCCAGTTGGAGACGATTGCAACGGACGACTGCTGCTGTGGAGCGTGCTGGCTTGCGGCGGCGGCGTTGTTGTTGTTTTGCGATTGTTGCAAGTGCATCTCCGTTAAACTCGGCCGCTGTTGCTGCTGGTCGGGCGGTCTCGGCGTCGAACTAGGCGACAGTGTGGCGCTGCGGCGATGTTTGCGCCGGCGGCGGTACTGACTGAGGCCGGTGAGCCGCGGCTCCGGGCGGCCGGACCGACGGAGCACCGGAGGTGAGGACTCCTCCGGATCGGACATTGCGTCGGTGTGGATGTGTACTTTTTCGGGCGAGTTTTTTTTAGTTTTTAGGTTGTTGCACTTTTTTCAGTTTTATTATTGTTGAGGGATTCTGAAATTGTGCGGGATTATACTAACAAGAAAGGAACGACTCGTAAATCATGTTCAATAATTCACAAAACAGAAAAAAATGCCAAATATTAATGGAACGCGCCCGTCGCACTATCGGCGCTCGACGGCGCACACTTTTTTTTGTTTGGCATCACTCACACGTCACCATAACCGACCTGGTGGAGAAGAAATGCCTCAATGCAAAACACCTTCGAATGCGTGGGATTATTATTGCAAAATTTGACACTCCTTTCAGGCGAACGTAGTGCGACACAACACTGAAGGATTGAGGGTTGCTCATTCAAAAACTATCATCGCGCAGCAAAACAGATGGTGCAACACGAAGTTGAAAATTCAAAGGTGAACGAATATTTGGGGCAAACGGGAAAGGTCAGCTGCTAATCAGATACAATATACCCGCGCGGTTGAACGTTACACACCCACTCAGCAAAGCAGAGAGAGCTGAGCTGATTGAAAACAACAAAACAAAACGATGGCTAACTAAAAGGTTATACGTGTAAACTTGAACTGAATGGACCCTGTTCCATTCCAAGACGTTGATTTTGCGCTTTAATACATACGTTCCAGAAAACGCGCCACCGATTTTGTGATGCAGCGCACGACACAGCTGCGGCTGTTTACTTTTCTGGAACAACGGCACTCTTTTTGGGAATATCGGAGAGTTGTGGATGAAAACAATCGTGAACTCGGTTCTCTGAGTCTTTCGGTTTTATAATATACCTATTTTGTGTTTATGATGACAAATACTACATTTGTGTGAACACGCGTTCGGGTGACTTATGCATTTTGCCTCGGGAAAGGTACGTTTTCAACAAAAAAAACAATCAAAAACAGACAAAAAGTTCTCCTGTTTTTGTTGTTGTTGTGGAAAAGGTTTACTGACAACACAGAAAGTTTTGGCCGACTTATGGTGATGGCGTTCACGTAACGGAACACGTTTTCGGTTTAACAAAAGTAAACTTTTTTGTAAAAAAGCTGAATGCGACACTTTTGGAGTTTTTTTTTGAAGCTGCGCGATTTTTTCACGTGTGAGACCGCCTGCCTATAACGTGTAAACGGTTGAAAATTAGAAACTAAACGCTATAATATGTAACTTTTCGCTCTTTTTTGTTTTTCTTTCATTCACGAAAAATGGAGCGTTTCCGTTTGCGAATGAACGAAAACAAAAGTTTTTTGGAGATGATGACGCTTAGCTACGCTACGCGTAGCTGGCATTTATTGCTGACAAAAAGCGCGGCGCAGTTCTTTTTGAAAAAGCAAATACACCATTATAATCTTGTTCTTCCTGCAAAAATGGGCAAAGTTTTGAGACAAGAATCTTTTCGGATGTTTTTTTCTGACCACGTGTGTGTGTGTGAAAATGTTACCGACAAACCGCGACACAAACCATGTGGGACACTACTTGTGGAAAAATCATTTTTTCCACATTTTTGAAAAATGGTCATTTCGAACAAAGCTTGCTATGCCACAGCACTGCGAGAGCTTTCCAGTTTTCCCGCAATATGGAAACACACTGTCACACATGCAGCTGTATTGTGTAAAACAATAAAACAGTGGTGGCACATCATTATGAACGATTTTTTTGGAGAAGCAAGGCGAGCAAATATATAGGTACTTGTAATGTCCTACTTTAGCCTTCGTGTCTGCACTCTCACACAAAGCCGGGTTTACGGTGAGCTGTTTCTGACAGAGCGCTTGACTTCCAATGCTCATCTACTTTTTTCCTAGATGCTCAACGGTTTTCTTATATCTTTGTTAAGCTATTTTTCCTTGGTTCGTTCTCGTACATTATAAAAGTGGTGTGTTTTATGAGTTCAGCATGTGCCGTTCGTGCCATTTTGTTTCTCTTTATTTCTATCGTCTTTCGTCGTCGTTTTAATAAAAGTAAAGTCGTTTTAATAAAAGTCGTCGTCGTCTTAATTGAGTAAAAGTAAAGTAAAAAAGTAAAAAACCCAACGTCGTCCACCGGTCATCACACACAGCAGCTCGGATCGGTTGGCAGTCCAGTGAGCCATTCACACACACCAAGGCAGAACATCGCAGTGGAGGTCCCGCCGAGACAATGCTGGGTGGCGACGTCGCGTGCACCGAGGCCATGGAGGGTCAGTGCAGAAAGGCCATGGAGGGTCAGCGTCGACGAGAGGCGGTGGCGTGCTGCGCGTCTTCACGTGTCGTCGAGTGTCACCGAGGCAGATCAGCGGAGTGGCGGGCGCACCAGTGGCTGGCAAAACGTCGCAAGGAACGGAGGCACGGTGGCTGGAGTTGTGGCGGCATGCGAGCTGAGACGGCGTCGATCTATGGCACGGCCGGGTTTCGCCGAGGGCAGCTTTCGAGAAAGCCGAAACGCCGCAGCGGAGATTTGGTTGGTCGGAGTTATTTTCGGTCTCCGAGACTCAAACCGAACGGAGGACGGCCTCCGTGATCAAAAACGTGATTGGCTGTGGTGGTGTTGCTGAAGAAGGCTGTGAGGAGAAGTTTGGTTGTGGCGCAGTGAAGCGCAGTGGAAGTTTTTATTGTTAGCCACGGTTTTTTGATTTGAAAGTCTCCAGTAAACTGCGACGTAGAGTGCAGGTTGCGCCAGTCTTCTGCTGATTTGTGTAACAGTTTTGTAATA
Source organism: Theristus sp. LFF4_11 (assembly GCA_030248135.1). Lineage (NCBI taxonomy): Eukaryota > Metazoa > Nematoda > Chromadorea > Monhysterida > Xyalidae > Theristus > Theristus sp. LFF4_11. The sequence continues at coordinate 110,782 of JASANC010002691.1, read as the reverse complement.
GTTTTATTTGTTTTGTTTTACCCCCGTTTTCAGTGTGGGGAGAGGGTGAACTGTTTTAATGCTTTTTCTTCTATTTTAGTTTTGGCGGTTTTTCTTTGGGTTTTTTCGACGCAATTCGACTGCCGTGCGTGATCACAGTTTTAACAATCGTGACTTTCAATTTTGGCAGTTCAGGTTTTCGACTTTGATGATAATTGTTGATCTTTGCTTTCTTTTTTTTGCTTCTAGCTTTTGAAGTTTGCTTTTTAGCATTTTCTCGGATTTCAAGTGATTCAATTTCAGTTCCGTTTGAGTTGGAGCATTTAGGAGTTTTGAAATGAGTGGAAGCAGGTGCCCAGGTCAGGCAGTGCACCAGACACTCGGCTGCGTAGGGAGAGTGACGTCGCGAGGGCGCTCCGTATGGGGGAGTAGGGTACTGTAATGTCCTACTTTAGCCTTCGTGTCTGCACTCTCACACAAAGCCGGGTTTACGGTGAGCTGTTTCTGACAGAGCGCTTGACTTCCAATGCTCATCTACTTTTTTCCTAGATGCTCAACGGTTTTCTTATATCTTTGTTAAGCTATTTTTCCTTGGTTCGTTCTCGTACATTATAAAAGTGGTGTGTTTTATGAGTTCAGCATGTGCCGTTCGTGCCATTTTGTTTCTCTTTATTTCTATCGTCTTTCGTCGTCGTTTTAATAAAAGTAAAGTCGTTTTAATAAAAGTCGTCGTCGTCTTAATTGAGTAAAAGTAAAGTAAAAAAGTAAAAAACCCAACGTCGTCCACCGGTCATCACACACAGCAGCTCGGATCGGTTGGCAGTCCAGTGAGCCATTCACACACACCAAGGCAGAACATCGCATACTTCTTGCACTGCACGTGTGTGCCAGTGGTTTCGCTTTACCGCAATACCGTAAATTCTGTAATCCAAAGTGCCCTTTATGTCTCAGAACTTTCTGAAGTATATTTTTAAGGAAACGTGAAGAACACTTGAGTTTTATTTCGCTAAAAACCTCTGTTGTTTTCTGGTGCATTACGGATCCTTTTACAAGTTAGTAAAATTTGGACGTTGATTATCGATAACTAATAAAAACAAAACGTAACGGAATCCAAACGAAAGCAATTAATAATAATCATAAACGAAAAATTGGCACTAAAAACTAAAAGAGACAACACCAACAGACGTCCAGCACTTTATCGACAAATTACAGAGGGTAAAACGTTTTAAAGTTTTAAGGGGTAGTTCAAATATTTTTTCATCAGAATACAGTTTTGAGCACCCAGCAGTTTAGGGTCCTCTCCTGGTAATCACTTATCACTTTTTTATTCGAACACCGGCTCTGAAAACCATATGGAAACCAAACACCGGCGGAAACGGGAAAATACTGCCCAGAGTAGGAATGGGCGCGGGACAAGTTTTTCGGTTGCGGGACGGGACAGTGCGGCGCGGGACAGTCAAAAATATTTCTGTGACGGGCCGTGCGAAACAAGGGATCTGCGGGTAGGATTGTTAAAAAACAAAAATCGTCAGTTTTGTTTAAATTTGTTTTTAATTTCAAAAATCAAAGTTGTGCTGAATTAATCAGGGAGTTCGAAGAACCACATTTGATATGCAAGCGCCTCCCGAATGACTTCCGTATGGCGGAACTTTCCAGATTTTGTTTTCGTGACCTCATTTACCCTTTTTGCCTCTTCTTGGGTTTTGATCCCCAAAATGTCACTAATTGTCCCCAGCTCAAGTGAAAACAAACATACCGGCTTGAAATTCAATCAATTCTGATGATGTGGTGACGACACGACACGAAATAGCAACCAAACAACGTAGCGCTTGCAAACGGAGCAGCTCGGACGCTCAGAATTCAGATTTCGAGGCGAATTGTCACCTTACCTGCGTCGGAAATGGTAAGCCAAAGTTCAACGCAGAAGTTGTTGAAGCCTGAAATCAGCAGGTAAAACGATCCGAAATCGACTGCTGAATGTTTCACGAGGTAATATCAATTTGTTTAACTTTCAAAAAATTATGCCAAAAATTGAGGTTTTCTGAGCATATTAGAGAAAAAATTTTCGAATTAAAAAAATGGCATTTTTGTATTTCTTAATCACTTTTTAAAAAATTAGATTTTTGTTTAACAATTCTATCTACGGGACGGGAACGAAACTGTCTCGACCCACATGTTGTCCCGCATTTTGTTCCGAGACAGGCTGCCCCGCGCCCATCCCTAGCCCAGAGTGAAATTTACCATCGACTCAGGAGGGAGCAGACCATTTTTTTGCTTATTTGTTTTGCACATTTCTGTTTTTCAGTTTAGAACAGTTTAGCAAGGAGCTGTTTTCAAAGTAACTGCAACAAAAACTCTGACTTTTCAAGTTCAGTTCATTATTGAGTTCGTCCGCCTGCCTCCGCTGCGCTCCGCTCCATCTCAACTTTGAAAACGTGGTTTTGCAACTGAAACAATCGTTTATAGTCGTAAAAGGTAATAATCACAAATCACTAAGTCGGCGGCAACAAATGACGCCAAACACGAGAAACCGTCATCGATAATAATTTGTGTGCATAGTTTTGGTGATTTTTCTGTTTTGTTTCTCTTGTTGGCTAGGCCAGATAGATAGATACCCGTTCTTCCCTTAATTTTTCAGGTTTAGGGTGCCCTGCAAAACGTGTTTCACTCTGGTTGGCTTGCTAAGGTTAGGGGAAAAAAATCCGGATTTTTTTAAACTTCAAGTAGCGAGAGAGTGGCGATTTACTGGACTGGAGAACAACCAAGATTACAGGAAAAGGATCACATTATATAGGATATCAAGGATAATTACACACAATTACAGCCAGATAATTCCGATAATCGCCCATCATCAACTTCTCCCCCATCAACGAAAAGAGGGAGGGAGAAGCCAAATCACAAAATCCCTCATTATTTTCAATCACAAATCTTTTGCCGTCTGTCTCACACTCCTGCTTTAAACGGCACCACGTCCTACGACGTCACATCTCCATCCTCGGCACACGCTCGGCCGGAAACGCCCAATTCATCGGCACTGTGGCCTATCATCCCATCACGACTCAATGCTCGGCGCTCGTTCGGCTGCCAGAAGCACGTTAAAATCGGCACCTTGGCCTCGTCGCAGACTTCGCGACGCGTCATCGCCCATTGGCTGACGTTTATCTCTCGGCACATCCTCGGCCGGATATTTGAAAGGTGGTCTCTGCGCTGTTGATACGCCAAACTCCGCTGCGTGAACGGTTGTCTCCTTCTCGTCCATCGAACGTCCCAAGTGCTGCGAGCCATTTCCTCCGCGGTTGCTCGTCTTACCACACGCGCTGCCATCTCGCGGGTCAGCGACAAAACCATAACAGGCGATACGGGACAAGTCGCGCCTTCCACGGCATAAAGCGACAAAACAAGTCGTGCCCAACCAAACAGGGTAAACACGACAATAAATAGCAGCAGACGACCACAGAAGGCCGGTCATGATGACCGCCTACGTGCCACGCTCAACGGCGGGCTCACCACTTCAAGTAGCGAGAGAGTGGCGATTTACTGGACTGGAGAACAACCAAGATTACAGGAAAAGGATCACATTATATAGGATATCAAGGATAATTACACACAATTACAGCCAGATAATTCCGATAATCGCCCATCATCAACTTTAATTAAAAAAAAATTTTAAATTTTTTTCACAAGTTAGGTTCGTTCGAAGCGTCTCGTCGAGCCGAGTTCAGCTAGACTATTTTCAGAACGATCCGGAAAACTATAAGAGCGAAAATCGTGTTTTATTAAAATTTTGTCCATTTCATAGAGGGAAAGTTGAATTTTCAACAGTAAAACAGGACAATTTTTGACGTGTACTTGAATATTAAACCGTTCTTAGTTGTTCCTCTTTAGAAAATTACCAAAATTTGACTGTGTTCAAAAATTCCTGTTCCCTGTAGCTAAGTCGGCAACCCCTCCTGTCGACCCGGTCGCCCCCCCCCCAAGACACTTAGTTTCAGGTTCAACCAGCTATGCTATCTGCCACATGGCGAGAGAGAGCCCACTCTTCAAATCATCGTATCGAAAAAACGTACCATGATTTCGCGATCACGTTGCGGGCAACTGACAGACGCAAGTTTAACACGTTAGTTTAGCTCAGCACGCAAGTTTTAACATGTGGCCATGTTATCGGGTATCTGAAAAACGGTCGTGTGATGTGGTATTAACCAACACCTCCGCTCCAATTGTTTAACAATATATCGCACAACGCCATTGTAGACCTATAACATACGCCAATCAACAAGATATCATGTTCATCTCATGGCCTACCGACTGAAAAACATGTTCTAAGTTGCAAGAAAACGATTTATGAAACGATATTTCAATTCAGTTAAGTGATTTCAACGCTAAAAATTGACTCTAGAAGTTATCCAAATCGAAAAACATGGAGTACGTCGGTCAAAATGACCAAATAATGACATTTACCTAAGTACACAAAGAAGTTGGGAAGAAAATTTGGTTTGAACTTTCAAAAAATTATGCCATAAATCGAATTTTCAGAGCAAAGTAGAAGAAAAAATTTTCAAATTTTTTTTTAAGTTTGAAAAAAAATCCAAATTTAAGAAAAAACGAAAAAAAATAAAAAAATTTTTTTCAAAGCCCCTAACCTTAGCTTGGCCTACATTTTTAGGTGGGGAAAGAAGCGTACGGCTTCATATTTAAAAGTATTATTCATATTTAATATATGTACGGTGGAGGTGGTCCTCTTCCTCTTTAACACAGGAAAGAAAAAATGCAAAAACCAATTTGATCCTTTTTCACCTTATCAAAAAGGCTTGGCTTAGGATTAGGATTAGATTTAGGATTAGGAACCTACAACGACCTTATTGCGAGCAACAATTCATCGAAAATCAAAAATCATTTTTAAAAAGTTTTTAAACATGAAGGAAGTAAAGATTAATTTTTTTAAAAACCTTAAAAAAACTCTTTTAAAAAATCGGGATTTTTTAATTATTTTTTTATTAATTAAAAAAACGAATTTTGGCTATCAAAATTGTACTTTTATTTGAAAATGCGTTTTAAGCAGGGGTCGAGATGGGGGGGTGGGGGGGGGGGTAACCCCCAACCAAGTCGACACCCCCCCCCCAAATTTTGGTCAAAATACCCCCCTCTCGAATTTGGGGGGGCCAGACCCCCCCCTCCCAGATTTCGACCTTCCAAACCCCCCCCCCCCCCTACCAAATCCTGACCGTCTGACCACCCCCCCCTTTAATTTTGACTTTCGATGGAGACATTTTCTCTTGTATATCTCTAATTTCTCTCATCTGTAGGTATCTATATCATCTGCATGTTTGTATCTCAATATATATTGTATGTTTTTTGTATATGTACCACTTTGTTATACATTTACCACTTTGTACGGCAATGTTTTCAATACTGTACTTCAATATCAAGTCTCACCCGTGCAGCGTGTCTCGTTCGTTTAGCTTTCAGATGTCCTGACCCGAACGAAAATCAAAGCAAAATGTATGACCAGAGAGAGGCCTTGACTGGATGCTGTGGTTTCTAGCACTTTTATTCAACAACTTTTGGTCCGACCCCCCCCCCTAGAATTTTCGGTCTCGCTCGGGACCCCCCCCCCCCCTCCAACCAAATCGACACCTACTAGCCATTTTTTGCCCAGACAATGTCATCGTCAAGAAAAAATTTTGGTCCGACCCCCCCCCTAGAATTTTCGGTCTCGCTCGGACCCCCCCTAGAATTTTCGGTCTCGCTCGGGCGCCCCCCCCCCCAACCCCTACCGCGGGGGCGGGGGGGTGGGGGGTGTACACCCCCCCAGAGCACCAGAGACCGACGGGTGGGGGGGGGGGAGGGGGGGCACCGTGCCACCCCCCCTAAAACCGGGCACCCCCCCCCCCCCCATCGGACCCCCCCCTCGAAAATTTGGCCGACACCCCCCCACACCCCCCATGAAATTTTGTCTGGCGGATACCCCCCCCCCCCCCCAAAATTTTCCGTACACCCTAAAATTTTTTTCGAAAATCATAATTTTTGGTCTATAAAGTCCATAATATAAGCTGAATATATGATAACTTGACCATCTTCATTGTAATTTCAACGATTTTGCAGCAAAATTTAGCGTTTTTCCTTCAAAATTTAAGCGAAAAATTATCATGGGGGGTGGGGGGGGGTGGACCCCCCACAGAAAATTTTGAAAAAATGCACCCCCCAAGGGACCCCCATGGGGGGGGGTCCCACGCCACGTTACCATAGGTTGGACCCCCCCTCACTTTTTGGTCGGCACCCCCCCCCACGGCACCATACCCCCCCTTCGAAAATTGTTTTGGGCCCACGGTACTGCCCCCAACCAAGTCGACCCCCCCCCCCACCCGGGACGACCCCCATCCCCAAATTTGGGCGGACCCCCCCTCGGATTCGCCAAAAATCGGGCTCGACCCCTGGTTTTAAGACACTTTCAGGCTTTGAAAAAAAAATAAAATCCCAAAAAAAAATTAATTTTTTAATTAATTTAAAAAAATTCAAATGCATCCAGGACGTAATGCATCATTATTAAAACAGGTGCATGTGCAGTAGCGGTGGCCCCTGCCCTTTAACACAGGAAAGAAAAAAATGCAAAAACTAAATTGATCATTTTCACCTTATAAAAAAGGCTTGGCTTAGGATTAGGATTAGGATTAGGATTAGGAACCTACAACGACTCATTGCAAGCAACCATTTATCAGAAATCAAAAAAATCACTTTTAAGTATGTATACAAATCCATGCAGGAGGTGGAGAGGAAAATCCGATGATCAACAAAAATAAGTGCATTCGAACCGCGCTGACGCGCTGAGTTTGAATATGGCACTTTCAGAATGAAATAAAGTTGTTTTGACCTTTAAAATTGACAAAAACTTTAGCGAAAATTGGCCTCCGACGTCAATGGACTTACCTTACAATGTACCACAGCCAATTTGACGTACTGCCGTAATAAATTCCATTGATTGATTGATTGATACCTTTTGGCTTTTGCAGCATGTGGATCCAAACCCAGGTCGTGGTTGTCGTTCCAAATGATTTTTCTGTGTTCCACAGTACTTTCTTGAATACTTCAGATAGAAAACGCACCGGTTCACCTTGTTGTTGATGGGCAACGCCCAGTACCGTGGGCGATGGGGGGTGGGGGGTACACCCCCCCCAGAGCACCAGAGACTGTCGGGTGGGGGGGGGGGGGGGGGGGGCACCGTGCCACCCCCCCTAAAACCGGGCACCCCCCCCCCCCATCGGATCGGACCCCCCCCTCGAAAATTTGGCCGACACCCCCCACACCCCCATGAAATTTTGTCTGGCGGAGACCCCCCCCCCCAAAAATTTTCCGTACACCCTAAAAATTTTTTTTGAAAATCATGATTTTTTGTCTATAAAGTCCATAATATAAGCTGAATATATGATAACTTGACCATCTTCATTGTAATTTCAACGATTTTGCAGCAAAATTTAGTGTTTTTCCTTCAAAATTTAAGCGAAAAATTATCATGGGGGGGTGGGGGTAGGGTTAGGGGAAAAAAAATCCGGATTTTTTTTTGAAATTAAAAAAAAAATTTAAAAAAAAAAATTTTTTTACAAGTTAGGTTTGTTCGAAGCGTCTCGTCGAGCTGAGTTCATCTAGACTATTTTCAGAACGATCCGGAAAACTATAAGAGCGAAAATCGTGTTTTATTGAAATTATGTCCATTTCATAGAGGGAAAGTTGCATTTTCAACAGTAAAACAGGACAATTTTCGACGTGTACTTGAATATTGAACCGTTCTTAGTTGTTCCTCTTTAGAAAATTACCAAAATTTGACTGTGTTCAAAAATTCCTGTTTGCTGTAGCTAAGTCGGCAACCCCTGTCGACCCGGTCGCCCCCCCCCCAAGACACTAACTTTCAGGTTCAACCAGCTATGCTATCTGCCACATGGCGAGAGCCCACTCTTCAAATCATCGTATCGAAAACACGTACCATGATTTCGCGATCACGTTGCGGGCAACTGACAGACGCAAGTTTAACACGTTAGTTTAGCTCAGCACGCAAGTTTTAACATGTGGCCATGTTATCGGGTATCTGAAAAACGGTCGTGTGATGTGGTATTAACCAACATCCCCGCTCCAATTGTTTGACAATATATCGCACAACTCCATTGTAGACCTATAACGTACGCCAATCAACAAGATATCATGTTCATCTCATGGCCTACCGACTGAAAAAACATGTTCTAAGTTGCAAGAAAACGATTTCTGAAACGATATCTCAATTCAGTTAAGTCATTTCAACGCTAAAAATTGACTCTAGAAGTCATCCAAATCGAAAAACATGGAGTACGTCGGTCAAAATGACCAAATAATGACATGTACCTAAGCACACAAAGAAGTTGGGAAGAAAATTTGGTTTGAACTTTCAAAAAATTATGCCATAAATCGAATTTTCAGAGCAAAGTAGAAGAAAAATTTTTCAAATTTTTTTTAAGTTTGAAAAAAAAATCCAAATTTTTGTTTAAAAAAAACGAAAAAAAATAAAAAAAAATTTTTTTTTTCAAAGCCCCTAACCCTAGGTGGGGGGGTGGACCCCCCACAGAAAATTTTGAAAAAATGCACCCCCCAAGGGACCCCCATGGGGGTCCCATGGGGGGGTCCCACGTTACCATAGGTTGGACCCCCCCTCACTTTTTGGTCGGCACCCCCCCCCCCCTCACGGCACCATACCCCCCCTTCGAAAATTGTTTTGGGCCCACGGTACTGGCAACGCCGCGCTTCAAGACGACAAATCGGCAACAATCAAGAGTTGACAAGTAGGTTTCCTCCAATTTTAAGGGTAAAACCAAAGCAATTTACAGTTTTTCAGTCCATTAACGAGCTCATGAAACCAATTGCAGAAGCTTCTATCGGTATCTGGACTTTGCTCGTCGATCTTTGACCTGAAAGTACAGGGTGTCCCAAAAAAAAACAGGGTGTCCACAGAAAGTGTCATTATGCTTTTTTGCCCAGAGTTTTGTGTGGACTTTGTTTTTGGCAGAATTTTTTGTGACAATTTCTACAGGGTGTCCCAAAAAAAAACATAACAAAAGTAAATGGCTCGTGCGGCCGACTGGTTGCACGTGAAGCCGTGAAATTTGAAACACTTTTAGAACTAAGGAACACATTTTGTGTGTTCAAATTTTATCCTGAAATTCTCATTTTTCAATAATATTTCAGCAGAAATACGTAAAAACTCAAAAATCACCTAAATTCAGTTTTTTTTACTCAAAAGATAAACATCATTGTCGTCATCGAGAATCTCATCTGGCAGTGGCACAAGCTGATCGTCAGCTTCAACTTTACTGATGTCATCATGTTCAAGCTCACGGTCGTTCAGTTTCATTTTTCTCGGCTGCTCAATGTGTTTTCCATTGTTCTCAATGAACGACGACATTCGATGTTTGAAACTGATGATCACTTTCTGGTGCAGGGCCCGATCATCGATGATTTTTTCTCACACCGCTGCAGTGTTGGGCGCCGAAAATATCCCGCATTATCCGTCAGATGCCCCCAGACGCAGAAGTCAAAGGCTTCATGTCCGGACTCCTCTCGGGCCATTCAATTCTGCTCATGCGGCCGATCCAACGGTCACCGAACGACACCGACAGCCACTCTCGCACTTGCTTCAATTTTCCTCTTGACTTATGGGTTTGGCCACCTGAAGGAAATTGTCTACCGTTCGGCGCCAAACATTTTCGACAATTTGAAAACCAAAATTCGCAGTGGTGTGCAAAAAATCAACGATGGTCGGGCGCTGCACCAGAATTGCTCATCAATTTCGAACACCGAATGTCGGCAATCATTGAGAACAATGAAAAAGACATTGAGCAGCTGAAAAAAGTGAAACTAAAGGGTCGAGAGGGTAAATCTGATGAGATCAGTGAAGACGAAGCTGAAGATGAACTTGCGCCACTGTCATATGTGAATCTCGATGACGACAACGATGATTATCCTGAGTCAAAATGCTGAAGTTAGGTGATTTTTGAGTTTTTACGCATTTCTGCTAAAATATTATTGAAAAAGTGGAATTTCGGGATAAAATTTGAACACACAAAATGTGTTCCTTTTTTCTAAAAGTGTTTCAAATTTCACGGTTTCACGTGCAACCAGTCGGCCGCACGAGCCATTTACTTTTGTTATGTTTTTTTTGGGACACCCTGTAGAAATTGTCACAAAAAATTCTGCCAAAAACAAAGTCCACACAAAACTCTGGGCAAAAAAGCATAATGACACTTTCTATGGAATGTGGAAAGTGTCTCAAAACGCATTTTATGAAAGTACAATTTTGATGGTCAAAATTCGTTTTTAATCAATTAAATAAATTGAAAAATCCCAATTAAAAAATGATTTTTTTAAAGTGTAAAAAAATTCGAACCCTACCACACTTTCCACAGAAAGTGTCATTATGTTTTTTTTGCCCAGAGTTTTGTGTGGACTTTGTTTTTCGCAGAATTTTTTGTGACAATTTTTACTTTTAGGTCAAAGATCGACGAGCAAAGTCCAGATACCGACAGAAGCTTCTGCACTGCAATTGGTTTCGTGAGCTCGTTAATGGACAAAAAAAGCAGTAAATCACTTTGGTTTTACCTGGAGATGTAACGGTCAAAAAAAATTTTTTTATATTTTTTTAGTAAAAAATGAGCATTTTTTTATTTTTTTTATCAAAAATTTTTGAAATTTTTTCTTCAATGTGCCCCGAAAATGCCGTTTTTGGCATAATTTTTCGAAAGTTCAACAAAAATTTTCTTTGACTTTGCGTTGTCACTTAGTCTTCAACGCTGCAGGTGGTATTCTGGATCGATTTATCGACTGTTTTCAGCCTTGGTGAGTGATGATCGACTCGCGCATTGAAGTACTTGAGCGTCGCAAAGGCTAGTTCAACAAATTCCGATGCCGCTAAGGTGAGATAGAAGCAGAGAACTCACATTTATGCATCGTTTTTCAGGATCTCGAAAGGTCGAAATTGCACTGTCTGCCACTGCAAGCGTAACTTCGTTGGTTGCTCGTTGCTGTTTCGCCTCGTGTCGTCAGCATGATCACACCGGTTTGTTGTTGAACTTGTTTCCGTGTTATTTGAGGTGAATTGAGAGGGAAAATGGGGTCGCCGAAACCAAGTCTGAAATTTTCACCCTCCTCCCATATGAGTGGGGGTCATATGGTAAGTCGGTGGCTCCTCAGATGGTGATATTCGGACTCCCTGAAAAATTCTGAACAACTTTGATTTAAAAAAAATTAAAAAAAAATAAAAATAGGGATTTTTTTGACATCTCTAGTTTTACCCTTCAAATTGGAGGAAACCTACTTGTCAACTCTTGATTGTTGCCGATTTGTCGTCTTGAAGAAGCGCGGCGTCTTGAAGAATCGGGATTTTCATTTTTTTGAACCCTAATTTAAACATACTATTGCTCGTCGATCTTTGACGTGAATGAAAGTAGAAATTGTCAAAAAAATCTGCCAAAAACAAAGTTTGAATTTTTATGTAGACATTTCATTCAACCGCAAGCGCACGCAGTTTTTGATTTATATTTTTAAACAGCAACCGGATGGCCGAGCCGCAATCTGCTCTGTTGTTGCGACGTCAATTGCAAGGTGGGTTGGGGTGGTAATTGGTTTTTTTTTCAATTTTTTTGGCCATTTGGTCATTTGAAGACGGTACACTTTTGGTAAAAAGTTCGTCTGTACTGGCACTCTGCATAAAACCAAATCACACTGAGCAACTCTTGAAACCAGGGTCCAGGAGTAGCTGGAGCAATCTTTCTTCAGAGCTAAGCCGCAAACCGCTCGAAGGCTTCTCAGCCGGTCTTGAAGGCGACAATCTGTACCACTGGACGATCCTGGTGATGGGCCCGCCCGACACCGCTTAGTTCGTCTTTATTCTTATTTTGCGTGTTGGTGTTTCATTCTGATTCGCAAATTGCCAGCTGCCTCGTCTTCACTGTTATGCAGTTCGTTTGTCCGCTTGTCAACTGCTGGGTCGCAGTCGTCTGTGTCCAGCATCGACTGCAAACAGCTGTGTGAAACGTGTCTGATCATGAACTTCAGCAAGTTTCTATAGGCGGCACTGTGAATCATTTTCAATCAGCTGACTGACTGGCTGTTTCTAAGTTTGGTTGGCTCACTTATTGGTCCGACACTCCGACTAGCGCAATGCAATCAATCAGCATGTCAGATTCAAAATGTCAGATTGTGCGGCACAAGTTGCGCAAATGTGTCACCGTTTGTCTATACTAACTGCCAAGCCTTATAATCGTCAGTTTCAGTAGTCCGATTACAAATCTATTGGTTTTTTCTTGCGCAATCCAGTGTTGAAAATTTTTTCCTCGTTTTAGCGAAGGTGGTTTCTTCAAAGCGAAGCTGGAGTTCCCGCGCGATTACCCACAACGGCCGCCCACGATGGTGTTTCAGACAGAGATCTGGCATCCGAACAGTGAGTTTTTGAAAAATTTTTTGCCTTTTTTCATCTGCGTTTGATGCTCAGATTTGCATTTGTTTGCGAAAATTAACAAAACAAACAAGCTGCGCAGCTTGTCATTATTCGCTCGTTTATTCTTGAGCAACAAACATTAACGAAACAAATTCTGTAATTGCCAAAGCTTTTCTGTATTTGTTTGTCGTTTTGTGTGCGTTTCAGCATTTTGAAGTCAGATGCTATCGCGAAAGCTCCTCCCTGAGAACTGAACTCTGTCGAAACAAGAACGACGACGTTTTTTCTTTTTTTATCGCAGTGGTCGCCAGGCGACCGCGAATCCTGTGAGATGTCGCAGCAAACCAAAATCAAGTTCCCACACAAATCAAGCCTCGTTTTCTCGCAACTGCCCTTGGTTTCTCTCGCCGTCGGCAAAGATCGCTCCTGTAAAAATTCACAGCAAAATGCGAATTTCGTTACCAATCCGTCTCCAGCGGCGTTCGCTCGCAACACTTCGTTGTTTTGTTGTGTCTTTCTGCTTCTCCAGTCGGCAAGGACGGCACGGTGTGCATCTCGATCCTGCACGAGCCGGGCGACGACCGCTGGGGCTACGAGCCGGCCTCCGAGCGCTGGCTGCCCGTGCACACTGTCGAGACGATCCTGCTCTCTGTGATCTCGATGCTCGCCTCACCAAACGCTGACTCGCCCGCCAACGTCGACGCGGCGGTGCGCGCGCGAGTTTCTTTTTTTTGTTCATCTGCAGTCGAACTCTGAATTTAGGGAATCTGCTGATTGGTTGGTGGTCACATCATGCTTGCGTGCTTTCTGTGCACACCAAGCTCCGCCCCTACGGTAATTTCTGCACAGAAAACATGCATGCACGTGATCACCAACGACGACGCTGATTGTCTGTAATTTTTAAAAAAATTCTTCAAAAAGTTCGACTGTACATTCTACTGTATATCATATTCAACGAGCTGATTGTTGGGTACACACATGGTGCGTGTAGGGTTGAAAAAAACCGGTATTTTTCAAATCGCGGTAAAAAACGGGAAAATTTGGGTATTATTTGGTGAGAATTGTTGAAAACCAATGGTACGAAGACTCGTACAACAAGTTACGAGTTGTTGAAGTTTGTCTTTCGTGACAAAACACAACCCACAAGTGTGTTTTTTGCCAATGTAACAGAAACCATGATTCTGACAGGCTTTTGAACATGAAATTCAATAAAATACAGCTTCGAACAATTGACCAAGGCATATGTATGTTTATTCTTTGGTATGGTCACAATCACAACCGGAAATCTGGTCACAAGCTCAATCACAGTACCACTTTTTGTAGCTGCATAGAAAGAAAGACATGTATGGATGTGTACGGACCAGAACCGTGCGACGGTGTGGTGAAACGTGGTGCAGATGCCGCAAGTAAAATTTGCGGCAGATTCACCTATTTTGCGGCATCTTCACCGTGTTCTAGGGTTAGGGGCTTTGAAAAAAAAAATTTTTTTATTTTTTTTTTCGTTTTTTTTTTAAATTTGGATTTTTTTTTTCAAACTTAAAAAAAAATTTGAAAATTTTTTCTTCTACTTTGCTCTGAAAATTCGATTTATGGCATAATTTTTTGAAAGTTCAAACCAAATTTTCTTCCCAACTTCTTTGTGTGCTTAGGTAAATGTCATTATTTGGTCATTTTGACCGACGTACTCCATGTTTTTCGATTTGGATGACTTCTAGAGTCAATTTTTAGCGTTGAAATGACTTAACTGAATTGAAATATCGTTTCAGAAATCGTTTTCTTGCAACTTAGAACATGTTTTTCAGTCGGTAGGCCATGAGATGAACATGATATCTTGTTGATTGGCGTATGTTATAGGTCTACAATGGAGTTGTGCGATATATTGTTAAACAATTTGAGCGGAGATGTTGGTTAATACCACATCACACGACCGTTTTTCAGATACCCGATAACATGGCCACATGTTAAAACTTGCGTGCTGAGCTAAACTAACGTGTTAAACTTGCGTCTGTCAGTTGCCCGCAACGTGATCGCGAAATCATGGTACGTGTTTTCGATACGATGATTTGAAGAGTGGGCTCTCGCCATGTGGCAGATAGCATAGCTGGTTGAACCTGAAAGTAAGTGTCTTGGGGGGGGGGGCGACCGGGTCGACAGGGGTTGCCGACTTATTTCAATTTTTTCTTTATTTTCAGAAACAATTCCGTGAGCGACCGTTAGAATTCAGAAGAAAAGTCGCTGAGTGCGTTCGAAAAAGTCAGGAGGCAGAGATGTGAGACGATTTCTAAATAAAAAAACCCAGCAGAACTCGCAAAATCAAACTTTGTGGACAACATTTGCAACGGCTGTTGATTTTTGCTTTTTTCCTTCGTTATAATAACTCGTTCGTTCATTAATTTCCACCGAGAGGAAGCAAGTCTACGAGCAAAACAAAAAAAAATAAACAAATCATCGGGACGCAAATGAACATCGCATCAGAAATGAACAATAATTATGGTTGCCCGTCAGTCTGGCTGATTGATTTTAATTTTTTTCTTTCGAATTACCGCGCCTCGAATCACCTGCGTCAAAACGGACAGCTGCGTGCATCAGTCGTTTCGTTTGTATTTTTGTTTATCATCCGTGATAATTTTGATTGTTAACCATTGGTCTATTATTCTTGGTTCGCAACTTTTGTGCACATACAACTCTCGTCAGTATTGTTTGTTTTTGGTTAATACTGTCTGTTTACTAGAGCCCGTCAGATCAGACAATGTGGCTTCGTCAGAGTACATTGCACACATGCAGCTAGTCCTAAGCTGAAGACCATGCAGTTTCTTCGACACGTTTGGCTAAGAAAGTTGAGGGGCATTCATGGAGAAGTATGTAGTGACGCGAGGCATACCATGTTGCAGCAACATAGTTGTTTAAATGTAACCAACCAAATACTCTCTTCTTCATGAATGCCACTTTACACCTCCGTCACATCTGTTTTTTTTGGACTCAACACAGTTGCTCACCAACGCCCCAGCATACACACACGATTGTGGTCGTGTGTTTGTTTGTGTGTGTGTGTGAAGATTTAAGTCACATTCACTGTCCGGAAACTGGGACCGTGTTTGTTTCTGACAGGTTGCAATAAGTTGACTGAATTGTTATGTTATTTTTTATCCCCACATTGTAATCCGACGAGTCGGTCGTCATTTTTTTGTGCTCAGGCAGTTTTTTTTTAAATTATGACTTGCTTTTTCAATCGCTTTTTTATAACCAAATCACCATTTGTTGAAACGAAAGAACTGAGTTCGAAAACTGTAAGAAACAAACAGACGCGCATTATAAATTGGAAACCGATTGATTTAGAAACGTCTTTTGAGGGAACTTGTTGCAGTGGGTGTCAGCAATTTACAATTCTTCCCTCATAAAACTTGGCCCCCAGTCCTTTTTGGTTTTGTAGCAATAGGTACTTGATTTTATTTGCTTGTTGGATAGTGTTTTGAATTATGTACAGTGCGATATATTCGCAGAATTAAATTTTTCCATTGATTTCTGTGGTTCCAACTGTTTTTTTTAACTTATTCGGCTGTTATTGCTAAAAATTTGTTCAAAAATTAACAAAATTCAACCCGATTTTTTGTTTTCTGAATTTTACTTACATACATTTTTCCAAGCTCGGTTCTCTCACATTTCTCCTCCCGGTTTTAGAATGATTTGGTTCAGAAATTGGTAAAACATTATTTTGCACTCAAAAACTGGTATTATTTTGTTCTTGCATAACACAGTGACAGGTCTTGGTCTTCTAACAAGTGATGATCGCGCATTTTCTGTTTCTGCAATTCGTGTGGTCTGTCTCCATCGTCAGTCGGATGCTGCACAATTTTCAACATCCGAAACAAAGAGTGTATTTGATTGCATAACTGTATTGAACCATTTTTAGTTCTTGTCCCGAATACCAGGTAAAAAAACACAATACTAGTTTCTGAAAGATTTGCAGCCTTTTCGTAAGTTCCTTGACCGCAAATATATCCAATGATAAAAGACTCGAGAAATTATCACAAATTCTGCAAAGCCATCGGTTGTTTTTCATGAAGTTTTTCTGGATGTTTTTTGTTTTGGTTTCCATTTCTTTTTCTTTTTTCATTGTTTTTTTCAGAATTTGAAGTTCTTTTCACCACTGTTTTGCTGCATTTTTGTTTTTTTGCTTAGTCAACGGTCCGGTTGGTCAGTGATTTGTGTTTCATTGATTAATTGATTTTGATTGATTTGTTGAAAAATGACACTCGTTGTGGAAATGTGTGTAAAAATCATGTGTAGCATTGAAAAAGAATAAGATATCGAAAACTTGACCTGAACCATAGTTTTTTTGGTGCGTTTTCTGATTTCCTAATGATTTGCGGACCTTTCCCTTTCCCTCAGGTTGTCCTTTCAGTGACGCTTAAATGTGTTAAAACATAGCTACGTTGTCACCAAATACTGCTTCATGAATGCACCTTAATCGTCTATGACGAGGTGTCTTTGATAATTAAGGATGAAATGCTCAAACGCCAAATTAATCGTAAACACCCACTGCCGTCAAGTGTGGAACCATGCGCCAGGGTAGAAAAGAGAGTCTTATTTATTTTCTTGGCGTGTTTCGGGAGCAAAGTCAAAACACGATTTGAATTGCAATGGGCTCGCTTACGTACCTTTACCCATAAGGTACGCAGATATTAACACAGGTATACAGAGATGTACAGTGGACAGTCGAACTCAATGATATGTGGAATCAGCTGATTGGTCGGCCGAGGGGCAGCCAGCTGAAGTGGGTCTCATTCCTAGCTGACCGATCGACATGCGTCCACAATTAAAAAAGCGTTCCGACTTCGCGGAGGACGACGACACGACGACGACTTTGCTTTCATCTTTCATTTTCACCGTTTTGTTTATTTTTAGCATGAAAAGGGTGCTGGAAGTTCACATTAATGCAAAAGAAACACGTTTCAATAGAATCCAGATCCACGAAAAAAGAAGGGTGCGGAGTGTGAACACCTCCCCTCGGCCGACCAATCAGCTGATTCCACATATTATTGAGTTCGACTGTTCGTAAGCATGCGTCAATACAGGGTGTCCCAAAAACAACAACAGTAAATGGCTCGTACGGCCGACTGGTTGCACGTTAAGCCATGAAATTTGAAATACTTTTAGAACTAAGCTACACATTTTTTGTGCCCAATTTGTATCCCGAAATTCCACTTTTTCAATGATATTTCAGCAGAAATTCGTAAAAACTCAAAAATCACAAAAAAATCAGCGCTTTGACTCAGGATAAACATCATTGTCGTCATGGAGATTTTTATCTGGCAGGGACGCAAGTTCATCTTTAGCTGATGTCATCATGTCAATCTTCTCGGTCCTTCAGTTTTATTTTTCTCAGCTGCTCAATGTGTTTTCCGTTGTTCTCAAGGAACGTCAACATTCGAAGTTTGAAACTGATGATCACCTGATACAGCGCCCGATCATCGTTGATTTCTTGCACACCGCTGCAATGGTGGGCGCCATACGGTACACAAATTCTTTCAGATGTCCCAAACCCAGAAGTCAAGAGCTTCAGGTCCGGAGTCCCATCGGACCATTCAATTCTGCTCCTGCAGGAGCATCTGAAGAAGATTGTGTACCGTAGGCGTATGTTCATCCTGAGTCTAAATGTTCAATTTTTGTGATTTTTGAGTTTTACAAATTTCTGCTAAAATATCATTGAAAATTTTTAATTTCGGGATAAAAATTGAACACAAAAAATTGTACTAAGTTCTAAAAGTGTTTCACATTTCATGGCTGGAAATGCAACAAGTGGGCCGTACGTCGTACGAGCCATTTACTTTTGTTAAGATTTTTTGTGACACCCTGTATGAACTGACCGTTTGGTTCCACCAACCAACTATCAGCTCACGCTTCATTCACTTTCTTAACTGACTAATCAATCAGCTGCACTATTCAAATTGAGACCAGCGATAATTGATTTTTTTGCATACTTCGCATACAGCGTCAGCTTTATGTATAAAGTTGTGCGGTCAATAAAAACACGGTCTGTCAGAAGAGACCGATAAAGCTTTTCAAAACAATGATAACTACGAATGTGCGTTACTTACCAACGGGTACATTTGGTAATTCATTTAATTGACTTTCAGCAACAGCGAAAAATATCGACGCGATGGCAGTGTTGTTTTGTAGTCAATAGTAACCCTAACTACAAGTGGTATAGTTTTGGCCAACATCATCCAAATAATTGTGTCATCACTCATCAACATATTACACCATATACACATTGATTGGAGAGCACAGTGGGGTTCGCACGTCAACTTTGAAATTTTGAGTGATGTGGCGAATGGTGGGGTTTTTCAAGGACTGCATCGCAGCGATCTTTTCTCTTCTGTTGTTGTATTCTACAGTATCAAACGTCGTAGGTAAGTTCTGCTTTGTTATTTTTTGACCAAACACAAACAATTTTTTTGTCGACGGATCAAACGTGGTTTTGACTTCGTTCCATAACCTCGATGCTTTGAGTCTGCATGTGTGTTTGCAAAACACATTGAAGTACTCAAGAACTCTGCAAGCTTTTTGTCACGCCGCTGATCATGTGGTTCTCCGTACCACAAGCGTTCAGTGTTCACGCTGTTTTAGAGTTTCCTGTTTTTCACGAAATTAAACGGTTGGATAGACGCAGTAAAAACCCGGCACGTTTTTCCTCTTTTCCACACCTTTCCACCCGTGTACTCCTTTATACATTTCCGTTTTTACTCGACCTCCATCCACACCACCCGACGCAGTGCGGTGTTTTGTTTCCAGCCGACTACTGCTCCGAGCACAACATCGCGGCTGGCGCAACGCATCACAAATACTCGCGCGGCAGCTGCTGGTTTGTGCCGGACGGCGCAGGCGGCTTCCACGGCACGGGCGACTTGCGTTGTGCGAACACGTGGGGCGGCGCCACGATGGGCGTGCTGCCGGACATCAGTGTCATGCAGAGCGACCTGTTGCCAGTCTTTGTGAGTGCGCATGCGAGAGCACAACACTCTCGTCGTTCTCAAACGTGACACAATGCTGGTGATCCAGAATATTCTCACTTACTTCAGTTCCGAATGCGCGAATGGATTGGGCAGTAGTTTCATGCATGATGGGGAATTCAAAATTGGCAAAGTTATCCAAGTCCCTGAAATAGGGCCCGGTCATTTTAGGCTATTTCGAACTGTCACATAAAAATTGAAACTATTTTTCTTTCTACGTTTGCAAACGCGTTGAGACGCAGAACCCAAAAAATGATAATATTTTTTTTGGAAAAAACTGAAAAAGCCGCTTTTTTATAATGATGGGTGGACAAATTAATGATTTGGGCATACTGGCCTGCTAATTGGCTGTGTCGATCTGTTTGAACCAATCAGTGTGCCTTAGAACAGCCAATCAGCTTGATTGACTAAAATTTACTGTTAGACTGTCTGTAGTCCGGGCTGAGTTTTCGACATCAAATCCGGAGTGCACCGTATTCGAGCTGTGACTTTACCCGAGTCTTCATATCATCGCATAAATTTTCCGGTTTGAAATATACCAGTAACTTTTCAAAGCTGGCATGTTTTTCTATCAAGAATGGCGTTTGCAATTATTGGCTGCACATCCGAGCGTACCAACGGAACACCAGCGACGAGCCGGACGGCAACTGGGAGTGGGAGACCCCTGACGGTGACATCATACCAATCAGCAACGCTGAATGGGCAGCCAGGTGCTGAACACACGATTGGCTTTTTTTCTTACTTTGTGCTATTTAGTCAGGTGTCTAATCGGATCGCCCAGCACAAGCCAAACTCTCAAAAACGATCGAAACTGGTGAAAGCCCGTTCAGATGTTCAATGACTTCAGCGGCATTCATTAACCAGTATGTTTAAACACAGCTACACGTCACTAAATACTGCTTCATGAAGGCCGCTTTTCATTTCCAGCCACCTGGCTGTACCAAACCCTGCCTTAAAATTCAATGGTGTTTGCTGTTTTCAATTCAAGTGTGTGATCGAATGTTTGCTTTTTTGTCACGTTTTATTCACTAAATTCAGTGCGATCGGTGCCGTAGCAGTCAGAGTCAACTTCAAAAGCAGCTAACCAGCTAAATTGCCAACGACTTACAGTTTGCTTGCAACTGAGTTGATCAAATAGTTTTGTCCTCTCAGAAGCGACCCAGAACCAGCATGGTCGGGCGATGAATACGGACTGTCCAGCTGTCAGGGCAAGTACGCTGACGACTGCGCCACTTGTAGTCGATTTGTCATGTGTCAGAAACGTCAGTTGAATTCGTTTATTTTTCATTCGTTTTGTTATCGTTTTGTCTTTCATCTTGCCAGAGGGTGATCAGACATTGGAGAGAGAAAGCCAGACGTGCTTTCATCACGCTGAAACAAGAAAACAAACCAAGATACACATACCCACCAACTTGCTCAGTGAACGTTGTCCGCTGACCGACGTGGTTAGTGTGTCCTGGTCATCAGTCCCATTTTAGTGTGAACTCAAGTCTCTGAGCGCATGTATCCGTCATACTCTTTCTTACCAGGTGATCCAAGTGCGAAATTCAACGGCGTTCACCCGTACGTCGGCGTAGGCGCCGTCCTCGACGAGCTGGTCGTGTCGCATCGCGCCGTCTGCCTCGAGCAGTGCACCGGTCGAATGGCGTGTCTCGCCGTCAGCTGGATGCAACAGAATGTCACCTGTCGACTGCATTACGTCACCAGTGGCGACGACAAACTGACAAGGCTCGACGGCAAACAGGGCGACTATTTCTTTGAGATTCAGTGACAGAGTCATTCAGAGATTTTTGTAATTGTGTCAGAGTCGGAAAGAATACAAAAAGTGAAGTTTATGCAATTGAATGATGTGAGAATTGAAACTTGTGGAAAACTTTTGTTTTTGTTGAAAAACTTGACTTGTTTCGCCGTGATTAGCTTTGAGCTCTTTAACTGTTTTTCTTCATCTATTGTCATTTTCTCTTCATTCGAAATTCTTCCGTGGAATTAATTTAGTGTCTATCTCATTTATTCGTTTTCACAATTTAGTGTCTATCTCATTTATTCGTTTTCACAAGTATTTTACAAACAGATATTATTCTACTGTATCATCTACGTCAGTCAGAAAGATGAACGCTTGTGTTACATTCGCGTTCAGATGCCTTTTCAAAAGCTTTATTCGGTGGCATTCGGCATATGAGCTCCAAGCTCTTCAGTTGCAGTTGTATATGTCGTGCCAGTTTCACGTTCGTTTAAAGTCCATTTCCGGTCGTTTCGACCGCCTGTCGTTGTGTTTGTCCGACGTTTTCTTCCATCGATTCGTGTATTGTTGAAGATCTGCAATTTGTATTGCACAATTGCTTGGCTTACATGAGGCGTGGATGTGAAGTTGCATCATGACGCTGTCAACAACATCAAACAGTTATCGCTCGGTAGAAAATTATTCGGTAAACAGCCAGGAAATCAAATACATAAATAGAAAGACATCCGCATTAAACAGTACAATTCTGACCACTCACAATAATTCCACGCCCACGGCATGTACAGATAACGGATCCCTCTGACGTCGTCGTCGCTCAACCGGAACTCGGGATCGTACGGTCGATTCAACGGGAACATGACCGCTCGCGAGTTAGCAGAATGTTTTAGGCCGAGTAGGTGGCCGATTTCATGCATTGCTGTCTGGAAGTTTTTTGTCAGCTTCATTTCATGTTTGTCTTGTCTTTCAGTACATTCCGGAGGACTTCACACACACACCTGATAAAGATTGATGCCATTGTGCATGTTCAGCGTCCACCTTTCGTCTGCGTCAAAGTGCAGATTGCCGTTGGTCGGGTAGAACCCATGCGCGACGACACCGTCTGAACATTTTAACTCCATGTAAATCCATGTAAGTTCTTAAGATATTTGATTAGATTGTAATGATTTGATTAGCATGATCACATGTTCAAGAGTCATGCAACACGTGAAAAAGTTGTTTCAATTTAGTCAATTGAAATTTCAGACGCTAATGTTTTAATTCTTTTTGACACAAAACAACCCTGCACATCCAATCAGAACAATTAGTCATGTTATGTTCTTGATTTCTCGTACACTGCCAGATCGTTTCCGGACACATTAACGGCAACGTTTTTTCCGCCGAAAAAAACTATTTCCGCGCGAGACGTGAACACTACCTCTTATGGCCCAATCAACGTTGGTGACGAAAGGTCAAATAAATAAAAATTCGTGGTATGTAGCAGAAAAACGACACCCAATCAGTGTCAGTAAAGTTTTCCGTAGCAATTTAGGTCGGTCAACAGGTTTTGTTTTTCGACAAAATCACTTGCGGTGGCAATGACAACTAGAAAAACCACAACTGAAACTACCGTTGAATTCGCTGTTGAATATCTTCTGTTGATATCTACTAATACATTTCTTGCGCATTGCGTTTTTTTAAAAAGGAGCAAAGCCGTGTTACATCAAAATGTCATGTGCACATTCATTAACCGGTTTTCCTTTTTCTTAATGCAAAATCAGTTCTAACGATGCGTTAGTTCGCGTGCGCCGGCCACGAATGTGTCGAAAGTCGCTCGTTCATTACTGATGCACAAGAATGGAATGAATGAAAATGCGAGAAAAAAAACGAAATCATGCATCCGCATTACTAGTCACAAGGTCAAGTGTGATTTCTTATTTCAACTTTCTATCTAATGCGTCTCAAGACAGTGTCGAAAAAACGAATCTCTTGAGAATGTCAGCGCTAAGTTGTTCTTGCATTCACGTGCAATCGAAAAAGTCACTGAAACAAAAGCATTCTGAGAAATTGAAAAGATAACGCTCGTCTAGAAAGCGTCGTCGTTTGATCGAAAACCTTGTTTTTGAAAAACACGAAATCATCCAGAAATCAAAAAAACATTGGAAGCAGAAAACACTCACCGGGCCCATCAAACGGCAGTGTGTCGTTGTGGAAATGACGAGCGAAAAACACCGTGATGTCGGTGTTGAAGTCGCTGTTCGCTGGCGTTTCAAAAAATCGAATTGTGTATCCAGCAGCCGACGCCCAACTGTCGAAAGCACGCGTCAATGCGTTTCTGAAAAAAGAACAGAACTGCGAATCACGAAAAAGAACAAAGAATCGGGAAATTGAAGAGATAGAAACATAAAAAAACAGAAAAAATTAATGGACGCAATAGGAATTCATTTTCTTTTTCTTTGGATGGCATGGAAGCTCGTGTTCTTTCCAAAAAAATCAAACAAGACAAGCATCATTGAAAATACACTGTAACATGTGAACATCGATATATTTTATTACCAAAAACTTCGTACGGTTTAATATTGTTCGTGCTGGCAGAAATTCATTGGACCGAAATCTCCGGGCCGGAATTCTTTGGACCGGAATTCTCTGGGCCAGAATTCTTCGGGCCGGAATTCTTTGGGCTGGAATGAGAGAGCCGAAACTTTTCAGGCCGGAATTAGCAGACCGGAATTGTACCCCCCCCCCTTCCCCGATTCTTTCTAGCGTTTAGTCTCAACTCTCAACACGACATTTCAAACTAACTGAGAACTACGGTATGTTCGTGCATTTAAGAACTAAAAAACAAGAGAGAGAAAAAGAAAAGAAACCGAACAAAACTACTCACCGAACCATGTACATGTCATACGGTTTCAATATCGTCTGCGGATCGTTGATCTTCCAGGTCAGCACGCTCCGCGGCCAGCGACGTTGATGCGGCACTACAAAGTTGTGTTTCACTCTGACAAAACCCATTCAGAAAAACCCCTTAATTAATTAATTAAGCGGTTATATTAATAAAATGCCAATGTCGTTGACTGGTTGAGTTGTTGCATGAAGCAGATGCAAACAAAAGAACTCGAATCTAACTATTATTTACTAACCCGATTATTCAATGGTTGAGTTTTCACATTCAGCAGATAAACAAAAGAACGCGAAACAAAAACTATCTTTTATTATAACCTGACCATTTATTGGTTGGTTTGGTTAAACTGATAAGACAGGCCTACATCTTTGTTATATCAGGCGGAACCATTGATCTCCACCCCGAAACGCAGGAAAACGCGGGCTTTCATTTAATCAAAGTTACACGTTCAAGATAATAAACTGACCGAATCGTTTCCTTCTCGTTCGATCGTCTGTTGAAGCTGAAGAATGATGATGTGGCTCTAGATTTCCGCATCTCGGCTTTGTCATCAGTTTAATCGTGCTGTCAGAAAGTTTTCCGGTCACTTTCAGACCGACATCGTCTTGAAAGTCGCTGATCGCTGTCTGTAGCTCGTTATAACTGTGCTTCCCCGGCGACGATAAGTAGCCGTATTTGACTAGATAGGCCTGGATGAGATGAAATCAGGGAAAATGAAAATGAACAAATTGGATGTTGCAATAATCGTTTGATTTGCCAGACAGATATTAATCTACAGTCGAACTCTAAATTATAGGGAATCAGCATTTATAGCCGTTAGTGGTCACGTGATTCATGCTTTCATCCACGTGACCACCAACCAATCAGCTGATTCCCTTTAAGTTAAAGT
Source organism: Theristus sp. LFF4_11 (assembly GCA_030248135.1). Taxonomy (NCBI): domain Eukaryota; kingdom Metazoa; phylum Nematoda; class Chromadorea; order Monhysterida; family Xyalidae; genus Theristus; species Theristus sp. LFF4_11. The sequence goes on along the minus strand of JASANC010002691.1, from coordinate 85,831 downwards.
TCGACTGTACGTACAGACGTTAGTCTCGATCTCAATCAAGTACGAAAACAGTGTTCTCAAGTAAATACGATACTTAGATGCAGTCGAATAATGCATTTTGCTTGCCATGAACTCAGCATATGAGAATATTAGCGGATCTTCAAATTAAAATTTAAAGAAACGAAAACTCACTTTCACACCGGACGGCAATGGGGCACCGTGGATATGTGTTACGACGCCAACATACGCGACCAGAAATATAATCATTGACCACCGGGTTGTCATGATCGGGCGAACAAGTGTCGAAAGTGTTTTTCAATATTTTCAAAATCAATTCCGTTAAGGCGCCAAATTTAACCGCAAAATCGTCGGTTTATTTCATCGTTTCTCTCATTGTGTGATAATAATACCATACTAATAACTAAGTAATATCCATCCCATATTAATATTTTACATTACATTTTGGATGTCGCGCTTCTTTTGACTTTTATTGCTTTCTTAATGGAATACGATTGCTGAAAAATAGTGAAAAATTTAGTCGGTTATGTTATGATGGCTGTTTTTATGTTTTTGTTTGGCACTAAGGACTTCACACCCTGACAACTGAGTTCAATAAACGATACTTTTTACGACCACACAACTTTACACGCACTTTTTTCCATAATAAATAACTGGACTTCGCATAGCGTGTGTACACTGCGAGTTTTGAAATTTTTATCTGAATTTGAACACGCACACAGAACAAAATGTATTTTTAAATGTCATTGTCAATACATGAATATATACTTAACGAAAAAGAAGATCTCTCCCCAGACAATACCGGATTGTTCTTGCGAACGGGGCAAAGGCCATGCACTGAACGTGTGTGCTTGTATCGTAACGACAAATCAAAAAATCTACGTTACATGCACTACTGTTGTAATCGCAATATGGCGCGAAGATGTGTTGGATTTATGATTTGGCGAATTTTTCAAAAGTCATTAGAAGTGCGCGCGTTTATCCCGGTGTTTAATCGTGAAGTTAAAATTTTGCAAACGTCAACATGTTTATTAGTTAAAATACTGATTTTTTAAATGAAACAAAACTGTTTTAATTGAAGTTTTTAGACGACTTATGGGTTTATTTAAAAAAAATTATTTTTAACTCTAAAGTCTCTCAATTTTAAAGTCCTGATTGCTTACTTTTTAACATCTTCACACAGTATAAGAGATTGTCAAGTCTCACTGATTCAGTCACTTCAGCATACCTACAGTTACAGATGACCATCGCACAAAGGAACCAGTTTTCTTGCGTAATGTCTAGTTTATATTTATTTTAACATTTCTGATACAGCTGAATGAGTTGAAAAATAGAAAGAAACTGCAGGACGTTCATTGCATGCATTCGGTTTTCGTTGAACCAGAAAAACAGAGAAACATGTTGTATAAACAATAGAAAACAAAACAAAGCAAGTCTGGTTTTTTAAGGAAAACTTTTGTTCATGCGAGTTTCAATGTACCAAGTGCGGTTGAATTGGATTGAATTGAGAAAAAATATAATAATGGAATTTATGTTAAGGAAGACAAAAACTTTTAAACAACTAGACAAAGATGTCTGTCCAGATATCCACAAGACGTTATATACAAGGAAAAACATTCAATTATACAAATGGCACACACACCACCTGGAAGGAAAGTGATAAATTAACACATCAAAGTTTGTACATATCTTTAAAAACAGAAACACAAAACGGGTGAACATGAAAGAAACAGAAAAGGAAATTCGGAATTTCCGCTGCGTGTGCATTTTTGTCAGGAATGAACTAAGACGATTTGACATGATACTCTATTTTTTGAATGTAGTGAATCGAATTTCTGCAAACATATCCAAGTTATCAGCAACAGAACGGGGAAGGAGGTCGAGGAACAAAAATCCAGGCGAAAAGTGTCGCAAAAATTTAGTGTCGCAAAAAGGTGAAACAAAATTTTTTATTCTATCGGACAGGAAAAATTAGGAACAATTGCGCCGATAAACGAGCACTATTTTCGCCGTATTGAAACAAAAAAGTGGGTATGGAATGATTATTCGCAAGAATTCCATTTTTAATGCGAGCGTGAAACTAGAAAAAACTTTTTCTGTCGCTGATTGCGTATGAAGATGAATGCATAAAAAGTCGAGAACAATTAGAGGCCAGCGGGTGAAAAACCAGGCAAAAAAGATAAACCTGATGTTGTCAGAATGAAATGAAATGCCCGAATAAGAGTTTCGTGTAGTGAAAGTACATTGGTACATCTTTCATTTTGAAACACATGCCCAAAAACCAAACGTATATCCATTAATATGCACCCTGTTGTGACGAAAAAACAGGAACTTTTTTAACCAGTACTCAATCAACGTTTTTATGGTCTCCGTTTATTGATCAAGATTTTGGTATTGGTGATTTAGAATACACATAGCGTGTTTCGTATACTCGGTTATATGTTTTAACCAAAAAGATCAGAATTAAAGCAAGACTTTTGCGTTCAGAAACTTGATTAATCAATGATTGCCATGTGCAACATGCACAGTGTACATGTGGTTGTGGTGTGAGAGCTGATATAAATAACATATGTTAGTGTCTCAGCGAACGGTTAAATTATTTTTTTTGGAATAACGAAAAACCAACTTAAACAAAGAAAATTTCCCCAAAATGAGAAATATATTCAAACAAACCTCAATTGAGTCTGAGTTTGAGAACAGAAAACTTGCAGACAACGATAACAAAGAATCTTTGTTCTTTACTGTCCTGTTTATGTTTCGAAAAAAATTGTGTTTAAATAGTTTTAGATACGTAAAGTTGATTTAAGGCCGAAGGGCAGACCGGCAATTATGATTAAATCACACGCATACAACGCAATGATCAATGATTTTTATAAACAATATTGTACCAATAACAAACAATGCAAACCTTTGAAACTAACATGCTGCACATAGGTAGGTAACCTGTCGTAGTGTAGTTACTAAAAACGTGTGGATTTAAATTTACCTATAGTATTTATTGATTTTTTTAGCGTTAACGGATTGATTTGACCAGCAAGCAACATCAGAACTGTTCGACGAAACAAGACAAAGCCATGAAAATGTTGCGTTTTTATGTATATGTTCCTTTGCTCCAGTTCACTGAGGCTGGATAGCCCATAATACCTACTATATTTCATGCTTAAGACCGGACCAACATTCAAACTTATTACATCATGCAAGAAAAAAAGCAAAAAAGTATGAGAAAAGTTTTTTGAAACAATTTTGCGAATGAGCAAAAAACCTACATCTTGTGTCTGAAAAGTTCCGTTTTGACATTGTGTCTCGTGGAAATAATTTAAAAATCCGTGAATATTTCCAGCATAAGTATGTATAAGCGTGAAAAAAGTGCATTTCACTTTCGATTGATTGTCGCAACGTTTTTGGTCAAAAATAAATTGTGCAACTCAATCACTGCAGATACATAGGTGGTCTTTGTCTGGCACTTTCACGTTGTCACATAAATGCCTATTTCTACGAAAATATGTAGTTTTATGTATTGTAACGGGTTGATCTGCACTTTTTTCAATGACATGTGAAATGTGTGAAATTGGGAGGGTGAGACGTGACGCACTTTGCAAAACATACCATGTACAAATGCATTTCAAATTTACGAAACCTTCATCAGACGAAGACAAAGTTGAATAAAAACAATCTGCTTTACGTTTATGAACCGTCAGCGCTGAAAAATACTTTAAAACGCTTTGGCTGATTAATTGTCTGATAAAATGTTCAGTAAAATCACAATGTTGACTATTGAGGTTTTTCAGTTGTTTAAGAGAGCGATACCACATCAGCGGATCGGAAAAGTTTATAAACTCTCGAACTCAAACCCTGAAAAAGCTTCAGCTATTTATTTTGAAAAAAATCTAAAAAATCCCGTTTTCCGTCATTAGTATAACATGTACACATCTTGTATGTACGTACGTACATCTCTTTAACTTTGAATACTTCTGCCACCCGAATACTCTTACTGTTGCCTGGCCGGTTAAATAGCTTACATAAAAGCCAGTTCAACAAGCAAAACAGTATGAAAACAGATGTGCATCGCTTTACAGTGCATCGGCAGAGGATTGATACAGTTGAGTTGCACTGCAACCGTGAAAGTTTACTGTGCCGTGAAAGTTTACTGTGGGTACTGCTTGCAAAGTTGAACAAACAAAACATAGTGTGTGTGCGGTTGCAACTTTCCATCAAAGTTACACACAGCAAAACTACAATAATGTATATACGCATCTTGCTGGCTTTGAAAGCAATAACTGCTGAGTTGACGCCGGAAAACAAACCAACCAGTGTGTGTTCTCAAGATTCAAATGCAGCCAATTAGCTAGCTACAGTGAGTGGTATGTGGTATGTATGTAGCTAGTATGTGGTAGCTGCAGCTTCGTTGTAAGTTGTACTTTGGGACTCAAACAAAACAGTCGAGTGGTGTAACAAACCAATGTTATTGCGGCAAAAATGCATACACACCACAGCACCAAACACACACACACACACACATGTACACACACGCTCACACAATCTTATCTGTGCAACTTTCTGAAAACTTGTTGATTTTGAGGTTTGATGTCGTTACTAACCACAAACCAGCAGCTAAACGAAACTCAAACAGACACATCGGAATAATAGCGTTTGAGCTTTGCAAAATAATGAACAATTGGTTGCACTGTGTGTTTAAACCGAAACAGTGACTTAAGAATCAACATTGCCGTTGGCAACCTGCCGAAAATGACCTAGAGCCACATAAGTTGCAATCGCAACCTTCAATAAAAAAACAAAAAAAATGCCACGAACATTACATACACTTCTGGTCTACACCGTGGGAATCTTCTTTTCATTTTGCCATGCTCAACAACTGCCCTTCGATCTGCCATTCAACCAGCAGCAGCAGGCACTTCCGGTCACTACTTTTAGTCCGTTCGATAATCAGCCTCAACTTCCCGGTCAAGTGCCTGGACAGCAATTGAGGCCTGATCAGACCATTGAGAGGCGAGCTGAAGAAGGTAAATAACTAAATTTGAGCCTTAGAGAGCAAAATCTGAACAGCTTATATTTTGCGTTTCCTTCTGGTCATTTTTATTTCATTCCTACTAAAGACTTTTGTTTTGTTTTGTTTTCTTGTTTTTGTTTTGTTGTTTTTGTTTTCTACGCTTGTTTAAGGTTGTTTTCGAACCAGTTTTATGTTTTCTAAACAAGCTTTCTGCGTTTTTCTTTCTAGTTTTTTGCTTACCAGATAAAAAAGTTTCATGTTTTTTTTTATTTTAACGCATTCTGTTAGTGTTCTTTAGTTCGTGTTCTGGTTAGTTTGTGTTCTGATCATGTTTTATGCCTTCTAGACCAGCTGATCACGTTTTTCAGATTTTGTTTTCTCCTGTACAAGTTTTACGTTTCGATTCGTGGACCAGCTTTTCACGTTTTTCGACCTTTTTTATGTTTTCTAGACAAGCTTGTTTCACGACATTTTTAACCTGCTACTGATACATTGTATGTGAGATTTCATTTTTCGTCTTTGCAGGCTGGTGGCACCTGTATCCATTTGGTTATTATGATGTTGACATCAGTCGGCGACCCTGGAATGACAGGCAGATTGATTTGGACTTTTTTCTGCCGTTCTTCGGTTTTCGATACAATTACACCTTTGTGAGTGCAAGTCTACGCTTTGTACACGCGCATCAGCTCAATACAAAATCAACCCTTGTTGATTTACAACAACAACAAGATCCTGATTTTTTTCGGGTTTTTTTGTTCTGCTAAACCACAGGATCTTGCGATGCTTCATTTTTGGTATCGATGGATAGACTGTTAGTTACCTTTGTACAGCAAAAAGCTTTTGTCATTTCATCACCAATGATAAAAGTTTTGGCCGATTGAAACTTTTGCAATGAGCTTTCTAAAATAATATTGTGGGAGTTCGCTGCCGCGCCTCCCACGATAATTACAAAACATATGGGTTTCGATTTTTGGGTGTGTTAAATTAGAAAAGAACATTTTACTGAAGCAGCATTCATGAAGCAGTATTTAGTGTAGCGTTTAAAAAAAACATAAATACGCGGTCATCAAATACTGCTTCCTGGAGGCCCCCTTTAGGTTTTCCCGGAGGGCTTCGTCGCGTTCTCCTACCCGTACTACATCCAGCCGCCATACACCTTCCCGAACCCGCTCTGGCCGGAAGAGCCAGACGCCAGCATCATTGCCGCGTTCATGATCGACCAAGAGTTCATGGCCGTCGGTCAAAGTCGCATCAGTCATGTCTGGTACAGAGTAATTCATCGGTGAGCGATCTTCGGGGCATTTTTCAACGTGTTGACACACGCAGCTGTTCAACTTTACCACCAGTTTCTGCATCTGATGATGGCCAGGCCCAATAAATTCAGAGAACCATATCACACAATTTTCAGTTGAACGGATCACATAAGCTGATTGGCTGAGCGGCGCAGAGCAGCCAATAAGTCTGATCTGCATTATTATCTCACTTTTTCGATCACGGTTTTGTGTGGCTGTACGCTTTGCCAATAACTCACCGTTCAATATAAACAAATTTCAAGCAAAAACAAGCTACACAAAACGGTACTCCACTTCAGACCGCCAAACATGATCGGTCGACCGTCTGACCCGATGTCAACGTTGTTTCGCAACACACAACAGCAGCAACAACAACAACAACAGGGCCCATTCAGATCAGGCGACCAGAGGCGACTATTTCCGGAACGCTACTATAAGGGACAACGTTTAAGGACGGCGCCGGGAATGATTGAGGACCCGGAATTCTTGGATCTGATTACCAAGTTTGTCGTGGGTGTCTTATTTTCAGTATTGGTGATGAAAGTTGGAGAAATTTTGAGTCAACAACATTGGGAGCATCAGCGCGCTGGATTTTGAAAACTTCTCACTTTTACGATGTTTTTCTTTTCAGCGACATTCGTCACGGAATGGTGGGTGCCCGCGGGTTCACGGCCGACTACGCGCTCGTCGTAACGTGGGAACGCATGGCCTACGGCGGAGCACCGAAAGAGACGCAGCTGCAGTTGTACGACCAAGTGAAACGATGGGTGAGATTCTTTATGTTTTTGTTTTCTTTTATGTATTCTCTTTCATTTTGGTCCCTAAACTCAACGCGCGCATATAGTCGGACTGGATAATTTCGGGCATTAGCTGATTGGCTGGTGCGTTACCGTAATCAGATTCAAACGCGGGCCGTTTAAATTACACTTTGCTTTTTTTTAAATTTTAAGTTTTGAGTGTTTGTGTTGATGAATGTTTGAATTTTCAATGGACAAAACTTGTTTGTGATTTATGAAATGCAGAAAAATCAAAAAAAGTAAAGTTTAAGGCAAATTATTATTTTTTTCAGAAAAAGAACGACGACGACGGTGACAAATGTAAACAAAAATTTGGCCATGAAAGCTGCTGTTCTGTATTTTTAAAATGCAACAAAATGTCCATAAACAGTTCAAAGATGCAGAAAAACTAAAAACAGCTGCATCCAAAGGCACAAATTCATTTTACGAAAAAGAACGACGGCGACGGCAACGACGACAACAAATGTTGTTGTGTTTGATTTTTAATTGAAAATTTTGTTTATGATGATTTGTTTTGTAGGAAAAATTTGAAAAGCAATCGGTTTTCAAACGAATATTCACTTTTCGAGCGTCGAGAGCGCATCACCGTCGCCGTCGTTCTTTTTTTGAAAAAAAAATAAAAATTCGCCTTAAAATGTACTTTTTTATGTTTCTGTATTTCATAAATAATAAATAAGTTTTGCCCATTAAAAATCCAAACATTCATGAACACAATCACTCAAAAATTAAAAAAATTAGAAAAACAAAGCGCAATTTGAACGGCCCGCGTTTGAATCTGATTACGGTAACGCACCAGCCAATCAGGTAATGCCCGAAATTATCCAGTCCGACTATAGATAGAGTTTTATGCATGACGCGGGAATTCATAATTGGCAAAGTTATCCGAGTCCCCGAAACAGGGCCGGGTCACCTAGGCGATTTCAAATTGCCAAATAAAGATAAAATAGTTTTCTTTCAATGTCTGCACACGCGTTCAGTCGCAGAACCTAAAAATGGATAATACCTTAAGTCTTGCATATAAGCTTCCTCCAACTTATGAGACCCTCAACAAAAAGTGTGCGGAATGTTATATTGCGGGAAACCAACAAAATTCAAAAATTTAAATTGGTAGAAATTCCACCCCGTTTATAAGGTCGCTTTATAAGACCACCTCCCGCTTATAAGGTTGTCACACAAAATTCTGCTTTTTTCAGAAATTTTTGATTTTCAAATTTATATAAGGAGACCTCATATGCAAGACTACGGTATTCTTGAGTGACACAAAACCTTGAGTAACTGTGTTCGCCGAAAAATATTTTTGCTTTCGTTAAATGCAGGTCTAAACCAGAGCAGGGCGGTTGTTAGAGGTTCAGTTCGCGGGTCACTTATGGTTAGTTTTCACATAGCGAACTCAAAACAATCGCCTGTTCTGCTTTCTTTTTTTGCTGTTTTCGTGCGTGATAAAAATGTTTGGAATTGGAAAAACAAAATTTCAACAAAATCCTCAAATTTAGCAAAACACCTATCAAATGGTGATCGCCACCGACGAGATCCGAACGTACGTCATCCTCAACTACGCGAACATCAATTGGACGTCGGCGACGCAGGCCGGATCGCTCGCCGGCCGCGGCGGAAAACAGTCGGCCATTGTGGGTTTCGTTCTAGCTTTTGACGGATCTCTGTGAAACATTTGTTTTTTGTCCGTCCCAGTTCTTCTCAGTCGTGTGTGCGGTTGTATTGTATTTGGTTTTATTTGTGTTTAATCCTGTGCAGCTGTTTTTTGTTCTTAATTTTCTGTTTGAAAAACACGTTTCAAAGACTGCAAATTGTTTGACGCTCGTACATTTGCATTTGCATTTGCAACCGTTTTTTTATTTCAGGTTGGTTTCAATGGCGGCAACGGCACTGGCTTCTTTCAGCTGCCGTACTCGGCCGAGGGAAACAGTTACAAACTGGTGCAGTTCGGCAGCACGCAGACCGCTGGCCGATGGGTGGCGAGGATTGATGAGGAAATGATTTACGGTGGATGCTCGAATGCCTCGACTGGTTCGCAAACGTTTTTGATTCTTGATATTGTTTTCGTTGTTCAGCTAGCATAAGGCTTTGAATTTCTTGTTCGTTATATTGGTTTGCATCGAGCGAGTTTGATTGTAAACTAACAGCTTTTATGGAAATCTATCTGAAGCTGAAGTTGCTTAACGCTGACTGAGACACGCACAATATCTACTGTTAAAAGTTTTGAAAGTTACATCTGTTAAGGCCACATGCTTTCACACACGCCAATGATACCAATGTTGGGCAGTTTCGCGCTCAACATCTCCGGTCCTTGTTTTCGTCCGACAGACATTGTCAAATTCCAGATCAACGAGCTGACAATTGATTGCGATAGGGTAATGCTTTGTTAACTTAAATATTTTGGTACTTCAAGCAGGAGAAATGTTTTCAGATTGATATGGTGGTGGCGAGATGTTTCATTCCTGGCTATTTGACTTTTCGGGTTGGCTGGGTCGGCTGTGCAGTGTCGGTGGATGGCGGCGTCACCTATCCGTACTTTGGCAATTGCTATTTGAGTCTGTTGATTCAGTTTTTTTAACGACAGGTTCATGAAAGGTGGAAGACTACCAGTTTCTGCAGCTGTTTTAGTTTTTTTTTTCATTTCTGACCCTTAATTCTATTCACAGTGCCACCATCGCTATCGCGTCAAAGTGTCCAACTGATCGATGATCCAATTGAAACAGAGAATAGATGGCGATCCTTGAATCCGAACCAGTTGAAACTAAAATGGCCAGCAGTGAACATCACGACGAATCCTAATGCCAATGTTGACATTTTGCTTTATGGATACTGGGAGGATACAATGACGCACGAACTGACGCGGGTGTTTTAGTATTTTTGTCTTTTTACAATATTCGAAACGCCAACTTAGTTCGTTCAAAAAAGCAATGGAGGTTTGCTTTGTTTAAAAAAAGCAATGGAGATTGGATAGCACAAAATTACTGTTTGATGGATTGGTGTTTTCATGACTATCACAGGTCGGCACTATTGCAACTGGTGTCTCAAACTCAGAAGGGGAGTACACGTTTCAACTGCAAAGCCTTGATCGAACGCGAATGATGGAATCGGAGGCGTGGCACAAATTTACTGGCGGCATGGTGCAAGTCCGTGTCACAGGAGACTGGGAGAAGGACATGGGCGACCTGTAAGTGTTTTTTGGAGCAAATTCTTTGAAAAAGTGTCAACGAAAACTACAGAAATTACGTCCTTGCATTCATCTCAAGGCTGGATTAGTCACAGAGTTGTGTGTGTTTTTTAAGAATGTCAACATATATCCCAGTTGCAGACAAATGAAAAGCAGCAAATTTCATGGTAAAGAAACTTTTTTTTGCTCGAAAAAAAGAACGATAACTAACGACGACGACGTTTCCTTTCGGAAAAAAATTGCTGCAGAAACTGTCGTTCTAAATTTAAACCTTGAAGTGAAAACAGAAATTATGGTTCAAAAGAAACTTTTTTAAACGAAGCGTCAATTTGCCAAAGAAAGAACAACGAACGTCTTCGTTGTCGTGTTGTGTCTGGAAAAGGGAATTGACCGCAAAACACGTCTGCTTTTTACAAAATGTACGATTACGTCACACAAATCCTCCAAAGTGTTTTTCTTAATCAAAAAAGTTAAAGCAGCTAATATTTAACAGCGAATTTAAGTTTCCAATTGTCGTCGTCGCCGTCGTTTTTTTTGAAACAAAATAAAGTTTTTTTTGCCATGAAAATGCTGCTTTTGATGTCTTAATCTCCACAAGTCACAAACAAGATTTTTTTCACATTAAAATCTTACTGTTTGTTTACCCACACAAAACAAACGCACAGAAATCACAAAGCTAGAAAAAAGAAAACGTCCAGTCCAATTTCTTTTTTGAACCTGATGTTCAGGCAACCAATCAGCTAATACCACAAAATATCCAGGGCGACTATATATTCCAATGGATACGGATAAAGAATGAACAGAATAGCATGAACAAATTAATATTCACAAAGCACGATCAATTTGAGTCTGAGTCTTTTGACCGTCTGAGTCTTTTTTCATTCATTAGTATTTCTTCGAAAGTGAAACTTTTTTGTCAGATTGTACATGTCGCCGCTGATTCCGTTCGGTTGGTACTTTAAAGAAAAATGGAATTATGAGCTTGGTTCCGATTGGGCAATGCAAAAGTGTCTGGATTGGTTTGAGTACGACGGCAGACGAGAGAATTTCATTATGGAACTGGAGAAAACAGTAAGTGAACAATCTTATTTTACGAGTTTCAGAAGAAACCAGTTTTCGGATACATGCAGGTTCCTTGCCCTTGCGTGATCGAGCAAGCAGTGCAGGACATGGGAAGATTCTGGCCAATGCCCACTTGCGACCGTGATGGCAACACCTGGTGCAACTATCACCCTGGTAACCAGCACTGCATAATTTCAACGTTGACAGTGTACGTAGAAACATTTTCCAGCGTATGCTTTTTTTCACAGTGTGCATTTCCTTTGCCGCGCAGTCTATCAGAAAATAAAATTTGTTGAATTTCAGATGGACTGGTTCCGGTCAAGTGTGCTGTTACGGTCACGAAGGCTTCTTAACTTTCTCAGATGACTATGAGTACACACCGCAGTATTTGGACTTCTATGGGCCTGGCACACCGTATCGATCGCATGAGTGGGGAGCGTTTCCGTATAAACAGGTTTGTACGGTATGGCCGATTAAACATGGCAGCTTTTTTCAGGGTGCAAGGAGCGCGCGAATTTTGAACGAAAGAAAAAAGACGTTCAGAAACAAATTGTGTGCCAAATTTGACGCGTTTTTTTTAAACTAATGGAATATCCGCTCTATTCTGTTCATTCTTTCACCCTTGCACACAAGATTGAGAATTATGTTTGGCATTTTTTAAAAAGACAACTCCTAGTCTGCGACTGATCCCGCCTTGGATGGACTGCTTCATTTATTCGGCCATACTGTAGTTGTCACTGAACGGAATGGCCAATTAAACATGGCTGCTTTTTTCAGGGTGCAACGAGCGCACGAAATTTGAATAAAAGAAAAGAGGTTCAGAAACCTATTTTTGTGTCGAATTTGACGTGCTTTTTAGCTAATTGATTCTTCGCGCTATTTATCTTGTTCATTTTTTTGTCCCTTACGTACGCGATTGGAAATTCTTGGCATTCATTGAAAAAGACAACTGCTAGTCTGCGACTGATACTGCCTTGACATAGAATACAAAAACTGCCTTATTTATTCGACCATACTGTAGATAAGCTGTAAGCTATATGTAAACTATATGATGTCGGTGCCACTGACACAAGCCCAGGCGACCCCAGTTTCAGCTAGCCACTTGATATTGGAATTTAGCGTTCCGGTCAAGCTTTCTGAATGTCTCAAAGATTTTACTGTTTTCAGCCACCGTACGTTCCGTCGCTGTCAAATTTTTACAACGATTTGCTCAGCTACGAGACTTGCTGCAAATGGGCAGGACACTGCGAGTTTTATTTCTGGCGAAGGCAAACCAGTGGATGTCAGAATTATGTGCCACCGGCTTCGGGTGAATTTTCAGTTGCTGACAACCAGTTGGCCGAATGGATTAAAATGTCGTTTTCGCCGATTTTTTACGTCGCTTTATCACAAAGGTTTTGCATATGGTGAGCCGCACATGCTCACCTATGATGGCCTGCAATACAGCTTTCAAGGTCGTGGTTACTACGTTCTGACGATGATGAGAAGCCCAAGGCATAATCTGATGGTTCAAATCAGGCTAGAACAGCCTCCGAGAACAATGTGTAAGTTTGTGCGAAAATACAGTTTTCAATCCATGTAAGGCACATATTTCAAGAACATCAAAAATTTCAATTTGAAAAATTTTGGTAACTTCGTCCTTTATTTCACACTATTTCTCAGGGGACACAGAAGTACCTGCCACGGTGATCACGGGTGTGGCGGCTAGCGACAATGGCTCCGCACGAGTCGAGGTCTATGCAAGAAAAACATTCCGCCGATGGCGTTACAAGACCGATGTTTATGTGAACGGGCTAAGACAGTTTCTTGACACCCCTATTCGACAGATGTACATCTACCAGGGTACGGTATTTTTAAATATATTTAATGGTATGTGGTTTTCTAAATGCCAACGATGGATTGTCCCTTTTTAATAACCAAGTGTTTGCTTTTGATCAGGCATGGTGTTACGTAAACCACAACGAAACATGGACATGTCTGAAATTGACATCTCGTTTGCCACTGGTGTTGGCGTGATTGTACGCGAATCAAATGGATACCTCTCGGTGCAAGTATCTTTGCCCGGAACGTACAATGAAACCGCACGTACCGAGGTAAAATTAATCCTTAGATTAGTTCAAAGTTGAAAAAATTCTTGAAGTCTACTTTTTAATTTTAAGGGAGCTGTTAGGACGATTGATCGCTGCACGACGCATTATAGAACAATGGGATTACTTGGAACGTACAATGGCGATCGAAAAGATGAACTGACGTCACCCGATTGTCGAGTTATTCAGGTGTGATTTTAAATTTATTTAATATTGATTCATGCGCAAAACTGCTGATACATATGTACATGTACGATGTCATCAATTTTTTTAAGTTCTGCAAGCAAATGCGTTAGCAGACGTAGAAATGAGACGTAGTTTAATCCTTATGCGGCAAGTGACCCGGCCCTATTTAGGGGATTCGGATGACTCTACCAATTTGGAATTTCCGCGTCGTACATGCAACTGCTTACCTATACGTACCCTACCATACCTTACCTTACCTATCTATAAGCGCGTTGAGTCTCGAGGTCAAATTAAAAAATAATACATTGAAGTTCACTGAAATGTTACATGACAATGCACGGCTTTTTTACCTTAAATCAGTACCCACCATAAAAACTCAGGCCGAATATCCACAAAACCCATCACAATTACAAACGATCTACACGGAATTCGGCGAACAGTGGCGTGCGGACGGTGTACGATTTCCTATTCTATTTGATCCAAGACATCAGGCGCTCTACAATCCGCTGTTGTTTGCACAACCCAACTTTCGGCCTGTCTTTGACGTCGATAGCTTTTGGCGCAATCAGAGTCGATATGAAACGCTGGTGTTCACTAGAGATATGGTCGAGGTACAGTTCAGTCGCAATAGCGATTGGTAATTTAAGAAAATTCAACATTCAAACTGTTTTGTCAACTGTCAATTTTGTCAAGTTCAACTGTTTCTGTTTTTTGAACTTTTTTTATAAAATTTCAGCTGGAATGTCAAGGAGTTCCAAGTTGCGAATATGACTACTTGCTGACTGGCCGCAAGGATTACGCAATGGACACGCTACGGCTTGAGACCCTATTCAAACGAGTGAAAACAGATTCGGAACAGAAACGTGCGCCTTCACCTTATGACAAATCTTTCAGGGACTTCTAAAACATAATTTTTTGCAGTAATCAGCTGTGGCAACTTAGCGAAAGGCTTCGGCGTAAAGAAACACCCGCCGATCGGTAATTACCTTGACGGAACAACACTAGTGTTCAGCTGCCGACCGGAGTACGTTCCGTTTGATTATAAAGGAATGAATTGCTCAAACGTCATATTAATCGTAGATACCCGTGATAACAATAAGATACCCGCAGAAACTACCTTCACGTGTGGAACCAGGGGTCAGGGTGAAAAAGAGCGAACCTTCCTTATTTAAATCTCATTATTCGGAAACCATTCTACTTCCGATCATTTGTAGCAGAGCGCTCTAGCTTTTTTAAATTTATGATGCAGCATTTCACATTTTTTAGATATTTCTTGCACGGAGAAATGCGGCGAACATGCGTTAATGGAACATGGTCGCCGGGATGGTGGGCATGGTGTCGATGTAGGTTTTGTAATTGCCCACTTCGTGGTGTAGTTAACTAGTGTAGCTATAATGAATTCAAACATTTATTGAGATTTTTGTGTTTTAAACAGCTCGCAATTTTGAATACTTCTTGAAATGGCTGGTCGGCCTCGGATCCTCATTTCTGATTATCATCATAATTAGTACGTTATTCCTGATTTGCTATTGGCGACGACGGCAACGCAGCAAAGAGGAATATGGCGATAATCGACGGCTAATGAATGCGTATTACAGGTCGGTAAGAAAACTTTGTTTTAGATAATTACCCACCCATTTTAAAAAATTTGTTATTTTCTGTTAAACTTAAATCTTTGTTAAGCTTATGTTCACAATTTCACATTTGACAACATTTCAAACATGCTTTCAGAGCGCCGACCATATCAGCACCGCTTACGAACGCTGAGCTCGACAATACGATGAAGAAAGAGACTCTTCCAAATGACGACTTAGCCGATGTTCACTCTCCACCAGCACCACCGACTAATTCAAGTCTACAATACGGTCAGGAACTTGGAGCTGGCAACAACATTCACAACGTGCATGATCGTCCGCCTACAGTAACCAATCAATCATCTCGAGCACCGAGCGAACTAAATGGACCACCATCGGTGCTTTTGTCCTACAATCGACCGCCACTGTCTGGAACTGCAATTTGAAACGTTTGAAAAATAAGATTTAAATTATCTGGAATGGTCGATAAATTTTTCAGCGATTTTTCGTTTACAAACGATAAGGCATTTTAGTTTATTCATTATTACCTAAATTGGAGAAGCTACCTTTACAGTATTGTTTCTGATTAACGAATGGCATTTTGACTTTATCTTTTCTGCATGTTGTTGTTCAATAGATATACAGCATAAATAGCAGAGGCAGCATGTGCACAGGTATCATTGGAACCGGACCAGAAGTGTGATTAACAACACTGCAAGCAATCAATTGTCATAATTATGAATTGGAAGCAACGAAACAAGAAAAAATACAGTCAAAGGAAAACGGCCGAAAAATCGATCTAAAATGATCAGCTCTATTCGCCGCTTTTGCTTGCAACTACCGAGCGGAAGCAAAAGTTTTAATGGCCATGGACTTTTCGGCAGGTTTCATTTTTAAACTAAAGGTAACAATCCAGCTCAAATCACGCGACCGTTTCACGAAGGCCACCAAAGTACTCGCGAAGCTCACTGTCGTCCCAGGCGATTGAGCCATTGTCCGAGTCCACTTGCCCCGTTGAGCGCGCCATCCATGCATACCGATCGAAGATGGCCGGACTTCGTTGGAAGCACGAATCTTGCTGAAAATGAAGCGCATTTCTTGTGCATTGTTAAACTCAAACTGTGTTGGTCTGTTTTCTGGAGCGGATGGATTCTACTTACCACGCCAAGCGTACTCAAGTTCTGTTCGGATGAACTATCTACCATTGGATTCATTGTGATGCGCACTTTGTTTCGCGGTTTTGTCCAGCTCGCCGCACGCCGTCCACCCGCGGGAGTGGTCTGAGTCAGTTTTGTTAAACATGAAGATTTGGATTGTTAAGTTTTTTATAACTCTCAGCTACTGTATTATCAAATTTTTGGGTGCTGAACTTATTGGGTTTGCAGACGTCGAAAGAAAACTAGTTTCAAGCTTTTTTGTGGCTATTCAAAAGAGCCTAATATATCCAGCTCTATATAGGGGACTTGGATCACTTTACTATTTTTACTTTACTATCTTCACTTCACTTTACTTTGAATTCCCGCGTCGTGCATGAAACCGTTTACTATCTATGTGCGCATTAAGTCTTGGGACCAAATTAGAAGATAATACCTGCAATCCGTGATGGTTATGCGTTGCTGCGTACGCGTGCGTACCTTTAGGAACCAACAGCTGTTCATGTACCTGTTCAAAAACACAAATTTAGATTTCAAAAACAACTCAAAAATTTAATTGAACTAGCACCTGCATAGTCGGTTGATTCTGTGAGAGGAAAATGCTGATCTCGGAGCCTCGATACGAGACACTGCGTTGTTCATTTTTTGAAGTGTAGGAGCCGTTTGATGAGCGAATGCGCACGGGTGCGCCAGGGGTGTTTACGGTTAAGATCTATAAACTATTTGTTTTCATTGATTTAATTGAAATATTCAAATGTTTTCTCACATGCGTTGGTTAGCTATTTCGTTAAACAAAATAAAGAGCTGATAGCTAATTAAACAAAGCTAATTATGTGATACCATATAGCACCATTTACACTCAAACTATCCTATATGAATATTATGTCTGTCAAACGAAATCCAAAAAAACGTTAAAACAACTCAACGTAAAATAACAGTCAAACCTGTTGACTGGTTTGCAAATGCGTTTGGTGCTGGTGAGGCGGCACTATAAACAAATGTTGCTGATTCGGTTCTACCGAGCCTCCGGTAGTTGACATCGTCGTGTGCGACGCGTGATCTGCTTCCATGGTACTTCGTCTCGAATATTTGCTTGACATTGAGCCTCCGCTGCTTGACTCAATTTGATCTCGTGACAACCAAACCCACTCTTCAGCACTTTGATCAGCTGATCGGCGTCGTTTCAACAGATTTAACGAATATGGCACCAATTTGTGAAATTTATAATTACGGTGATGTCCGCCACCGCCAATGAGACCGTTATGATTGGTCAAGCTGCCATTGCCACCAGGATTCATTGACGCTGAGTGATGATACTGATGTGTCACCCGACCCCGTGCGGTGACCATCCAATAGTTCACAGCCATTGTGCTGCCCAACAGTATGAATAGTGCCAAAAGAACCAATAAGGTTATTTCGAAGGTTGTCAATGGTCTTAGAGGAGTCGACACGTGCGATCGATTGTAGTCGTCGTTGTTGTTGTTGGAGGAAGAAAACAGTGAAACGTCTTCATTGACAGACTCACTGTTTGAAACGATTTGACGACGTTGAATTGGGTTTGTAGTTGAAAATCCTTGTCGAGCTTGCTCAAAATGATTTTCCTGGTTGGATGATGAAATGATACTTGGACGTTGAAACGGTGGCTCAATGGTTGGTTGGACTGGTGGACGATAATGTGGTTGAATTATTGGTTCACTGTTTTTGTGGTTTTCAGAAATTGGATGAAGTTCGTTGTCGTTATTTGGATAACCATAGTCGCTGTTGTGGTAGTTTTCAGGGTTCTCACCTAAAAAGTTTTGAACATAGCATTTAAAATAAAACGTTTTCAAAATTAATTTCAAGTTGATTAAAAAATCAAAACCAACAAATACTCATGCTACGGAAACCAACCATGCTTGTTGTCCACGGTGAGCAAATCGAAAT
Source organism: Theristus sp. LFF4_11 (assembly GCA_030248135.1). Taxonomy (NCBI): domain Eukaryota; kingdom Metazoa; phylum Nematoda; class Chromadorea; order Monhysterida; family Xyalidae; genus Theristus; species Theristus sp. LFF4_11. The sequence goes on along the minus strand of JASANC010002691.1, from coordinate 67,573 downwards.
TTTCCGGGTTGACATGATGAAATGTTGCGTCGAGATGAGCTGAGACGTACAATAGCGGGTGACCATCTGGTCGTTGACAACCTTAAAAACACACACGTTTCCAAAGTAAAACACGACACAAACTGATTGGCTTGTTGCGTTTTGAGTTAAACAACTCAACAAGCTCAAAGTAAACGTAGTATAGGCAAGAAACAATGAAGTAGACTGGCTTTTGATATCGATTTTATTGCCCACATCTAAATCCCGGCTTAGGCAAAAAAATTGATCTCACCTGCCGGAGCGTGCATTTCAATAAGGATTTCAGTGTTTATCCAGTTTGTCGTTTCAACAACCACTTGGACGATGCTCGACTCTAATCTTTGCACATTTCGAATTTGCTGACCTTTGCGGTTAGTGCTTTCTAGGTTCGTGTCAACGTCTTTGTCTTTGCCAAGTATCGTGATCTAAGTAAATTCGCAAATTCAGACATGCTAGAAATTGAGAAGTTTGCATAAAAAATAATGAAAGAGAAATTAGTGGTGCACCCACTGCACTTAAACTTAGCATAGGCTTACTTAACTACTTACTTAACTTAGCATACTTAACTAAACGTGTTTCGGATGTTTGATTTATGTACAGGGTGTCCCAAAAAAACATAACAAAAGTAAATGGCTCGTGCGGCCGACTGGTTGCACGTGAAGCAGTGAAATTTGAAACACTTTTAGAAAAAAGGAACACATTTTGTGTGTCCAAATTTTATCCCGAAATTCCACTTTTTCAATAATATTTCAGCAGAAATACGTAAAAGCTCAAAAATCACCTAAATTCAGTTTTTTGACTCAAGATAAACATCATTGTCGTCATCGAGAATCTCATCTGGCAGTGGCACAAGCTCATCGTCAGCTTTAACTTTACTGATGTCATCATGTTCATGCTCACGGTCGTTCAGTTTCATGTTTCTCGGCTGCTCAATGTGTTTTCCATTGTTCTCAATGAACGACGACATTCGATGTTTGAAACTGATGATCACTTTCTAATGCAGCGCCCGATCATCGATGATTTTTTCTCACACCGCTGCAGTGGTGGGCGCCGAAAATGTCCCGCATTATCCGTCATATGCCCCCAAACGCAGAACTCAAAGGCTTCATGTCCGGACTCCTCTCGGGTCATTCAATTCTGCCCATGCGGCCGATCCAGCGGTCACCGAACGACGCCGACAGCCACTCGCGCACTTGTTTCAATTTTCCTCTTGACTTATGGGTTTGGGGCACCCGAAGGAAATTGTGTACCGTTCGGCGCCCAACATTTTCGACAATTTGAAAACCAAAATTTGCAGTGGTGTGCAAAAAATCAACGATGATCGGGCGCTGCACCAGAATTGCTCATCAATTTCGAACACCGAATGTCGGCAATCATTGAGAACAATGAAAAAGACATTGAGCAGCTGAAAAAGTGAAACTTATGGGTCGAGAGGATAAATCTGATGAGATCAGTGAAGACGAAGCTGAAGATGAACTTGCGCCACTGTCATATGTGAATCTCGATGACGACAACGATGATTATCCTGAGTCAAAATGCTGAAGTTGGGTGATTTTTGAGTTTTTACGCATTTCTGCTAAAATATTATTGAAAATGGAATTTCGGGATAAAATTTGGACACAAAAATGTGTTCCTTTTTTCTAAAAGTGTTTCAAATTTCACGGCTTCACGTGCAACCAGTCGGCCGCACGAGCCATTTACTTTTGTTATGTTTTTTTTGGGACACCCTGTACATTACATTGTATCTCTTTTTATGGCCACCCGTAACAAGCAATGCTGAACTTCAAAACTCTGTGAACATACCACACCACTGTCCTGTTGTCTTGCGTTTAAAATGTAGTCGCTTTGTCGTATCCATTCCAGCGGCGTAAACAAATCATCGCTGTATTCAACTGTTAGACTTACCCAGCCGGGCTAGACAAAAAGAAAGACTTACATTGCTAAAAAATGCTAAAAAACGGCAATGGGGTAGCGGATAATTGGTAATGTATGAGAATCGATTATAAAGACTGAAAACAACAAACAATACAAACAACAAGCAAGTAAGCAATAAACATTGTGCACACCTCAAGTCGCGCGGTGAACATTCGCCGGTGCCGTATGCTTGCCACGACCTGATGTGCGTGTGGGCCCATCTTCAATGAAACGTCCAAATCGACCGTTGATAAGGCTGACAGTTTATTCACTGTCACCGCATCTTTTGCAACTTCGAAATTCCGAGACGCAATCGCGCGACCGTCAAATGGTGAAATCAACTGAACAGCGCCCGTGCCAAACGCACGCCCAGCGAGGACTAACGGGTAATCCGGATTTCGTTGAATAATGGCAATGTCTGAAAGTACGATAATCCTGGTAAAACAACAACGTTGCTGCGCAATTGTGCAAAACAAGACACATACCTTTTTCAGAAAGACGCAAGTGAGGTGCGGCAAGTGTCGTAACGTCCAATGACCACTTTCGGCAATCACCTTCAATTCTCTGTCGGTGACTGATTACTTCGGCCGAACAGCCACCATCACTGATAGAGTAAGGAGTTCTCGGTATACTGAACTGCGCGAATATTCGAACCTGCGTTCAAATAATGAGTCATTATTGGTCAAGATTTTTGTTCAAAAAACGTAATGCTTTTCCAGAACGCTAAAAGTTCTATTATTCTTTCTTTTGGTTTCGAGACTCAATGCGTTTGCACGATAGATTGCGTGGCAATTCAAATTTACCATGGCGCCGCGTGTTGAGGATTCGGATTTTTTGCTTAGTACAAACTGTGTGTGTACAAACTTTCTGAAACAATAATACCTCCGTTTCTTGATATCTAGGCGAGCACGAAAATTGAATTGCTGCTCTACGACGCCGCGTATTTTCGTCCGGTTGCAGCGGTTTCCTAGACGGCAGTGGCCAATCTAAAAAATGAAGTTTTTAGTCAAAACATTCTGTTTTTAATACAACTGATGATGGGCAATTATTGTAATTATCTACATGTAATTATGTGTGATTCTGCTATATAATGTGATATTTTCTTTGTAATCTACGTTGTTCTCCAGTCCGAGTCCACTAAATCGTCTCGCTACTTGAAGTCTACAGTGGCGGCGAAAAGTTTGGAAATCCCCATGCGCGCGTGTGCGTGCGGTTGTATACCGTATTACCTCTATTAAACCCTCGCCCCCAAAATTAAACCCCCCCCCCCAAAAATAAACCCCCACCCCCTCGACAAGTTTCCAAATAATCCCCCCCCCCCAAAATAAACCCCCATGGGGGTTTATTAGAAACCTGTTTGAAACACATACCTAGCGAATTCAGTGGCTGAATGCAGTGACATTGGTGAAATTGTGCTACCAAAGGACCCAAAGGGATGAGTTAGTGGTAATTTCATTACAAAAGGCTGTTACAAAAGGAAATCTCTGTGAAAAGTAGAAGTTTCTGTGACTTTCTTGCCTGCCATGCAAGGTATTTTTGCCATTTTTTCAACAAACCCCCACCCCTAGAATTTGTTTGTAAATAAACCCCCCCCCCCAAAAAAAATAAAGCCCCCCCCCCAAAAATAAACCCCCACCCCCAGAAGTCGCTGAAGAAATAAACCCCCATGGGGGTTTATTAGAGGTAATACGGTATGTGTGCGTGCTTTCATCGTGCGTCTCTCCCCAACATATGCTAGCTTTGTTTTTGTGAACACAACAATAACTTGTTCCAAAAATCATAAATATTTGTTTATGTGCATAGTAATAACGCAAAAATGCGCGATATGCAGCGCACGCAGGGGTTTCCAAACTTTTGGCCGCCACTGTTCGTTTAGATGTGCAAAACAAAACAACAAGTAACAAATTTTCATTTCACCCACTTTTGACGACATTTAATATCGGATCCGCCAGCCACAGTTCAACCGGCTCTACTGGAAACCAAACGGCAAGCGTTAATGCAGACGAGAATTGTTTACCCTCGGAAGAATAATATACATATATCGTTGCATTGTAGGCGCCGTCTCGTTCGGAGCCATCAACTATCACGTTGGTGCAGGATGATGAGACCTGAGCAAAATCGTTGTGCCTTTGCGAAAGTGTTAGCAAATAAAATTTGTCTTTTGCAACATGTTCGAAGTCTAAAAATTGAAATATTATAACAGTAAAACGTTTTCAACAAAAATCTCTCTTGCGTTAAAGTTGATGATGGGCGATTATCGTAATTATCTAGCTGTAATTATGTGTAATTATCCGTGATATCCTACATAATGTGATCTTTTTCCTGTAATCTTGGTTGTTCTCCAGTCCAGTAAATTGCCACCCTCTCGCTGCTTGAAGTGGTGAGCCCGCCGTTGAGCGTGGCACGTAGGCGGTCATCATGACCGGCCTTCTGTGGTCGTCTGCTGCTCTGTCGTGTTTACACTGTTTGGGCACGATTTGTTTATTGTCGCTTTATGCCGTGGAAGGCGCGACATTGTCCCGTATCGCCTGTTATGGCTTTGTCGCTGACCCGCGAGATGGCAGCGCATGCAGTAAGTCCAGCAACCGCTGAGGAAATGGCTCGCAGCTTTTGGGACGTTGGATGGATGCGAAGGAGACAACCGTTTACGCAGCGGAGTTTGGCGTATTATCAGCGCAGCGACCACCAGTGAAGTATCCGGCCGAGGACGTGCCGAGAGATGAACGTCGTCAGCAAATGGGCGATGACGCGTCGCGAGGACTGCGACGAGGCCAAGGTGCCCATTTTAACGTGCTTCTGGCTGCCTAACGAGCGCCGAACATTGAGCCGTGATGGGATAGGCCGCAGCGCCGATGAATGGGGTCCAGGATTGTTTCCGGCCGAGTGTGTGCCGAGGATGATGAGCCGTGATGTGATTGGCCGTGATGCCGTTAAAAGCCGTTTGGGACATCGACGGCCAATGATTTGTGATTGAAATAGGGAGATTTTGTGATTTGGCTTCTTCCTCTCTTTTCGTTGACGGGGGAGAAGTTGATGATGGGCGATTATCGTAATTATCTAGCTGTAATTATGTGTAATTATCCGTGATATCCTATATAATGTGATCTTTTCCTGTAATCTTGGTTGTTCTCCAGTCCAGTAAATTGCCACTCTCTCGCTACTTGAAGTTTAACAACACTCAAAACGATTTTTAACAAAATAAAAATATTATGCCGTTGGGCGTACCTTTACAATATGATCGTCGTGGCTTTGACATTTGCTACCCTTGACCGTGACATCTGAAACTCTACCTCCTCTAGTCACGGCAAACACCTTCAATGGCTTTGAGATCTGGGTACCGGACAACGGCGCAGTGTTGACAATGTGAGCAACCTGCACAATTTACGGACAATTTAAGGATTTTTTTTTCAAATATCGACTGGTAAAGTTACTTTCCGTTAATATAAACAAAGATTAACCAGAGAGCTTTCAGTTCCATAATCTACTAGTTCACTGACCGTTACAATTGGTACAATAGAGTAAAGTTTATCTCGCGACAGCTCAAATTTTGTCGTCAGTTTTTGAATCTCGACAATTTGCGGTCGATCTCCTAGCAGTGATTCTGTGGTTGTGAACAATCTGTTAGCAACTGATCCATCCATTTCTTTCGGATCACGTGAACTGTTGAGATTGTTTTGCAGAGCAGTGATAGGCTGATTGGAAGACGTTTCAGTTATTGTAGAAGAGCTGCCATTAGTATTAGGCACAATAATGTCGGTATTCACATATGTAGCCAGGTCCATCGTTGTGGGCGTAGAAAATTCAATCGTTTGACTTGCTAATTCGTTCTTCATAATTTCCGAATCCTTGCTCGAGTTTTTCGGTGGTTTAAAGACGGCGTACTTTACGCGCCAGTCAATGCCGACACCATCGCGACTCACTTCGTATGTGGGGTCGTTGATGGAAATGTTGCTGTCTACTTTCAGCACAATTGAAACAATTGAGCCGGACCAGCTGTAATAATTCAAAAAACTTTTCCAGGTAAAACATCAATATGAAAGTCTAAAGTGTTTTTTACGAAGGAAATCAAACAAATGAAACCTGTCAGTAAAATTTTCTGGCTCGGGATGAACAAGCGTAATCTTCACTCGATTTCCTTCTCGCAGTCGATCGTACGTCGTCATCCAACCATGCGATTGACTGGCGTTATAGACGGCGACGAGTTGGACGCCAGCCAAAAACGCGCAACTGAAATGGATATTCTTTGCAAGAGGCGGAATAATATTGCTCCAATTGCCATCGGGGTATTTCAGACGCGTCAAAACGAAAACGGAGTGAATCGGAAATTAAATTAATCACATTTAGACTCTTACGCGCCCATTTCAAATCCACATACTCTAAAACACCTCGGCCGCCTGCCTCTCTGAAAGCAAAACGAACAAAGCAACTTACTCGAGCACAACATAGCAGAGCGGCTCGGAAACGCTTCTGTGACGCATCAGGTGAACATGCACTGTAAAAACGTCGCCAGGATGCACAGCGCCCTTCGGCTGCAGGATGCTTAACGACCATGCTAGTGGTGTTGGTGAAGATTTTGATTCCTTCTGTTGTAGCTGTCGATTCTTGTCCCTAGCGATCAACAGTTCGTGATAACTCGCGTGTTTGTACTCGGCGATCAGTTCGACTTGGTACTAAAAAAATCAAAAAAACAGATTTTCGTCGCTTTTTCATTAATGTGGATTGAATTTGTGAAAGCGTCTTTTACAACGTGCTACTTCAGGTTCGGATTAATTGAAAAAAGCGATTTCATCAAATGGCCGGCTGAATCTTTGCCGAAATTTCCAACCTGTGACCTCGTACGTTGTCGCCCATCTCCGACATTTTGCATCGCTGCCCTGTCATCCTCGCTCAATGGGTACACCACAATTCCATCAACATCATCACCACCGACATTGTTTCCGCGTTGTTCACCGCCGTTTCGTTTGCGTGTCCGTCGCACATGTGGCATTGTTTCGTGGCATTCGCCGAGCGTTATCCGATACGTAAAGTTGACGTGCGCGTTAATCAGCGTTTTTGACGCGTTTCTCGGCGTTTTCTCGTTATCGTCGTCGTCGTCTTGAAGCCTCCACCAATTCAGCGGCACGATCATACGAACAAGACAATACGGTTGGTGAACGGAGAGTTCACAGCTTGACCAAATTGTTTTCGTCTGCGAGCCTGGTTTCAAGGCGAAAATGTTCGAACAAAGCGGCTGACCATCACTTGGAAGGAAACTGGAGTCTCCGTAGACGATGACGTCAATGAATGGGCGGGCCTGATGGAAATAGAAAAAATACGCTTAGTGGTTTAGAATTTTTTTAAACCGAAAAACCGTTTTTTAAATCAATTTCTTGTGGAAAAACGTGAAAACCATTTTAAAAAGCAATTACAGTCGAACTCACTAAAATGTGGAATCAGCTGATTGGTCGACCGAGCGGAGGCTGCTCACACTCCGCACCGTTCTTTTTTCGTGGATTTGGATTTTATTGAAACGTGTTTTTATGAATTTCCAGCACCATTTTTGTGCTAAAAATAAACTCAAAGGTTAGAGACCGCGAAATTTAGAAAATTTTTATTCCACAGCTCAACTCAAAATGTATTTTTTGTTTAATGACGACGACGACGTCGTCGCTTAATTTTTGCGTGTGGACTGAAAAATAAAAGCCTGAAAGGAGTGCGCTGTGCATGGTTTGCTGCGTGCACCAAGTAAATGAACACAGCAGCTTATCAAAAACAACTTGAAACGGTGAAAATGAAAAATGAAAGCAAAGTCGTCGTCGTGTCGTCGTCGTCCGCGAAGTCAGAACGCATTTTTTTTTAATTGCGGACGCATGTCGATCGGTCAGCTAGGAATGAAACCCCCTTCAGCTGGCTACACAGCGCACTCATTTCAGGCTTTTGTCTTTCAGTTCACACGTAAAAATTAAGCGACGACGTCGTCGTCGTCATCGTCAGTAAAAAATGCATTTTGAGCTGTTGAATAAAAAAAATTGGATTTCGCAGTTCTCCAACCCTTTGAGTTTATTTTTAGCATGAAAAGGGTGCTGGAAATTCACACTCATTCAAAAGAAACACAATTCAATAGAATCCAGATCCACGAAAAAAGAAGGGTGCGGAGTGTGAGCAGCCTCCCCTCGGCCGACCAATCAGCTGATTCCACATTTTATTGAGTTCGACTGTATTTGTTTTTTACTGAAAATCCAAATTTGCATGCTGATTGATTGAATAAAAAACACTTGAATAAAGCCTTTGAAGTGATAATAAAGAAACGTTGAACAATGAGTCGTTGAGCAACATTTTGCAGTGCTCATATACAAAAAAAATGTACGCAAGGAGTAAGGTTCGAGCAAAAAATACCTGAGTAATCGGATCTTGCGACACCAACCGAACGGCGATCCCGCACTTTGGGTGTTTCGTTGCCTTGTATAACGACATTAGAGGCACTTTCTTTCGTACCCCGGCATGGCTTGAAGAGAAAAGTGGAAGCTTGACAAAACTTTTGTGCACTTTTTTACTTAAAAATAGCAATCCACCACAAACTTCAATTCGAAACGGCGGGGCTGTGTTTGTTGCTGTAAAAATCATATCGCCCGAGTTGAAAACCAAAATGAGGGCTAATGTTTTCCAAATAGTAAATGGCAAACAGATGTGTTCGGTACAAATGGTTTATTATTGGCACATATATTTAATCGTCAACTAATCACTTGTGCGCGGTTGCACACCAAACTGTCCACACCTGGCAATTAACGTTTGATCTGCTCGCGCAGGACAATCATTTGGCAAAAACATGTCAACCGCGGGCGGCCTTTGTTCGGCGTCTCCAGCTGGTTGTATGGCCTCGTGCGACGACGTCGGCTGCTGATCGTCTTCTTTGATTAAAAACGCACCGTCAGGGGGGTCGAAGTGGAGGTATAGACCTGGATTTGGGTGATGTTCTTAAAAAATAGAACATTAAAAACGAGTAATTCAGTTTGTTGAGAAGTTAGCAGAGATCATCAACAGTTTATGATTTCCATCTATCACTGACGGTTCTTTGTGAAAGAGAAATACAAAAGAGTGAATTGACCAATTCTTGACTTGAAACCCTCTGTAAAAAACTAACCAGTGGTAGTGCAAAGTAGCAGCACGCTATGCAAGACACCTTCCGCCCACATCTTTGACTTGAATCGTAGCAAAGGGGTCAACACTTTATCAATTTAACCGATTTCTTTTTCGAATTTGGAACATCCATTTTTCAGTTGATTCTTCCAACTTTCCGGGAAAACGCTTAGGTATGGTGCAATACCGCCAAACTATTTCGATGTGGAAGTTGCAACGTGTATGTATTTGTCATGCTGCTATTGTAGCAATAAATTATTAGTGCCCTTTTACATGTGTGAGACGATTTCGCGGACGCAACTCACATTTTTGCCACAGGCAATTAATTAAACAAAATGCTAATAGATAAATGAATAGGTTCCCGAATTCTGTTACAGCTGCGTATAGTTGCTTTTATCCATACCCTGCAATATCACTAAACATTTTTATGAATAACGTTATAATTGTAATGTAACTTTTTATTATTTCTGCACGGATAGCCAATGCAAGCACAAAAACAGGTAAATCAGCCGCATGCGTAGGCAACAATTAAAACTGAAGTTGTTCTCAAAAATCGTTTTGACTCTTGAGTGACTTTAAGCACTCTTCGGAATAAAATGTTTTCTTGCTAGATTACAGTGCTAAGTGCAAGCACGCATTCGCAACATTTAACCACGTAAAGTATGCTTGCCCCCACAAAATGTGTTCGTGCGTGTGTTTGCGTTGTTCAAAATAAATCGCCCCCCCCCCCTCCCCTCCCCAATTTTACAAGCCCGACCCACTCACCTCAGCAGAGGGCGGGAACCCGGTGATGTGTCGTTTGTTGTTGGGTGTTGTTTTAATCAACATCGGTGGGCTCGCAATAAAAAACAGTGTGAAAAACGACAAAACACAAATTTATGATGACTTTTGTTTTAGTGCTCAAATTTTTTCACAAAAATGAAATCAACATACACAAACGGCACATAAAAATGTTTCCGGTGCCCCATTTCTTGGTTCCATTCGTGTTTTTCAACAAAAATGGTGGCTTGGGCGAACTGCGGTGCACGCAAACGGCCGCAAGCAGCACACAGAAAATTTTCTGAGGGGGCGGGATCTGTGCCTATGTTCAACACATGAGAAGCTGCGTGCACATGCGTGCACCCTCCTGCACCACGGTGCACGCGTGCGTCCACTTATTATGGTGGGCACTGTAGTCCAGATGCTGTTTTGCTGTTTTATCGGAACATAAAACGCCCAATGAAGAAAAATAAAGGGTAAATTATTCCATGTACCTACGTACATATTATTGTTGATCCACGGTAGAGAGATTATAAAATCCATTTTTATGCCTGTGAAAAACCATTGATAAGTTGCGATTGGATTAAACATAAAATACAACAATGTCATGCGATGAATTAAAATCATTTCATGAACGTTACCGGTAAACACGTAATTTTTCAGTTTTCTCATTCGTCTTTTTTTATGTTTTGAAATGTGAAAAACAATTAAATATGCACAAGTTAGCAACAGGGTTGTTGCTCAAAAAAATGACATAAAACGATTGACGTACGAAAATGCACAACGTGGGATGAACATCGCGGTTTTGAAAAACATGTTTTTCACAAGTTTCAGAAGCAAGCTTGTGTTGTGTTCGTGGCGATTTGCGCTATTTTCGAGTCGCGGTTAAAATGTGCGAAATTTAATAAAAAAGTTATGGTGAAAAAACTTCAGTCAGAAATACCGGAAGTTTATGGCGCGAAAAATGTCGGTCATCAGTTTGGGTGAACAGGAAAATACCCAAACCTGATTAGAAGTAACGAAAATAAAAATGCAAAGGCAACTATGAGAACTTCGTGTTGACTATGCCAAGTTGCTTGCAACTGAACCAGAAAATAACAAACTTTGCACCATGGACTATACATGCACCAGACCATACGTGCATGTATAAAAGTCCAACATGTTCCAAGTCCAACTCGTTTGTACATATACAGCGCACATGCAGTCGGCGGTCGGGTAGCCCTTAATATAATCTGTCAAGGATTACGTTACAGGAAACCGTATGTATGTAATTTGCACTAAACAAATACAAAATAGCAATCGCACGATGACAGTTCGTTTGGCACAAGCAGATTAGCTTCTGTCTGTATACGGGTAAACCGGAAACATACTATGGAGACAAACTTTGTCATTTCTGATATTTTTCAAATTCAAACTTTTGCTGACTGACAACATCATGTTGTTTACAATCAAACCAGCAATCAATCAGCTAACAAGTGTAACTCATTATATGTTCAGCAAAATTAACCGGATAACCAAAACAGAGACGACAATGAAAACGTCACGAAACAATCCTGAAAAACCGACAACATACAAAACACACAAATGACATACTAAGAGGAATATGAAAAGTATACAACAACCAAGAAACACAACAAACTTCAGCGAAAAAAGAACCGTGTGTGCGGCGGAAACACTGTACGCGACAAAAACATTGGCGCGCAACGCTTAAAATATATACAGGGTGGGCCAAAAAAAAGGTTCCATTTTCAAACTGCTGTCACTGGCTGGTGTTTTAATATTATGAGCTGAAATTTTCAGCACTGATAAAACATGCGTTGCCATTTTACTGACTAAATTTTTTTTCCGATATATAATTCCTAGCGCTCACTGTGGCAGATTTTCTAAAAAGCTCGAAAAATCAACAAATTGATTGAAATGAGTGCAAGAAAAAATTAGTATCAAGATGCGTGATGCAATTTTGAAACTGTTGCGAAGGTGACAAATTAGTCTTTTTGGATACCCGTGATAGTTCAAATCGTGCGCTCAGAGTGGAAAGGGCTCACACTTGAATTGCATTTGAGCACCTCGAGCGAAATTCTGATGTTTCACAACGGACTCGAGTCAGCAGCCATGCGACTGCGACAGAAAGCATTGTTCAGTTGATTTTTTGTTTTCTGTGTTGCTCTGTCTGTTAATTTGTTTCTTTTGAAAAGTTTTTCTGCGGTTTGAATAAAAACAGTGTTTCAGTTTCAGTTTTCTGCAGTTTCGTCATGGTTAAGTGGACAGCAGAACAACAGGTCTGGTGTGCTATTTGGTGGGAGCAAGCTGAAAGTTTTTCTGCAGTGACTCGCCAGTTTCGCGTAAAATTCCATCCAGTCGCTGCCGGACGACAAACCTTGATGATGATTTGGATGTCTATGAGCAATGATTCGTTGTTAAATTCTTGGTTAAAAATCCGTTTTTTTTTAAATTTGGGAATTTTTAAACATTGTGCTGTAAAACTGAATCTACTTGACCAAACTGAATAAAAATTTTGTCAGAAAAATGGCATCACATGCTTTATCAATGCTGAAAATTTCAGCTCATAATATTGAAATACCAGCCAGTGACAGCAGTTTGAAAATGGAACCTTTTTTTGGCCCACCTTGTACATTGCGCTAGAACCATGAACGTTACAAGCATGAATACTTGGTCGTTTCGTTTGGCTATATATTGGTTATATTGCGTGTGTGGCGTTTGCTTTGCGGTATAGAGAGTTTTTCGGTCTACACACCCACCGAAGTGTGCATGCAGCTTTCTCTCTGCATTGTAGCTTCCTGACAAGCAAGCTAACATTTCTCTGTTGTTGTGTCACTGTCACTGTATGTGGTGGTGTGTTTTATGTGTGCGTGTGTGTTCCAAATAGGAGGCACACGCCTCATACGCAAGCACTCATGTGTATATTGGGCTTACACGTACATGTGTATGTAGTTCATATGTACATGCACGTGTACATTTTGTATGTACGTTCATGCACATGTACATCTATACAGTCTTTCCATGAACGAGAATGTTTGTGACTGGAATGCTTCAGCTTTGTGTGCGTGTGGAGTGAAGTGGAGTGGAGAGAGGCGAGAGGCGACACTTTCACTTTGTTTCCCGTGAAATTGGGTGCAAATCCGAGCTGTGGTGGCCTACATGACATGTAGTTTGTTTCGGCGGAATCAATGGTTTTTTGGATTTTGTTTTGGCATTGATATAATGGTTGTCAAATAGAAACCAACTATAATCAACATGGCGTACCGTTAATACTGTCATACACCATATATTCACGTTATACACATTTGATGTTGTTAATTTTGTTAATTTCAGTATATTGAAAAAAGTAGCAACTTTGACTTCCACTTCCATTTTCACCGTTTTCAACATTTCTCACATTTCTAAGCACATATTCCGCACCAGCACGCTGCTTCTAGTTTCAACAGCGAATTCTGTTTATTATTCAATATGACCATTGCGTGTGCAGAACAATGTCTTATGCTGGAAAACGACACCAGCATACAGATGAACATTGGCGTACAACTCAATGCTCTCTCCCATTCCGTCCCATGTGTGACTTTAGGTCTCCTAAATCCCATAAACGCATCTGATCTAGCGCTTTAAATGGACCTCTCAAAAATTTTTACCGAATCGCACGCAATTTCATTACCCAGTGTATTCGGTCGGCGAGTGACAATAATTCAAATTCGATTCTGACGTAAGGCACAATACGGTAGCAATGGTTCGTAACAGACACCACAGAATGAGATCGACATGTGAGAGGATTTTGGCTTGCATGTTCATAAAATGCATTCTTTGTGACAACGGTGAAATCAATGCGGAAGTTTAGGTTTTCGTTTTATCTGGAGCAGGTGACAAAATTTGCAAGTATTTGTTGTCATCCCGATTACAAATCGGGTGTTTAAAAATTTTCACAGTTAAAAATGCTGCTTGACAGGCACGGACAAAAAAGCACGTTTGTGACACCAAAATACTGCGAAAGAGTACTAAAAAGCATTATTTGGGAGTCTGTGGCACTAGGGTCGATATTTTCTGTCGTGTGGCATTCAACTTTGTTGTTTTGCGTTTTTTAAAGTACAGTCCACACTAACCTTCAGTTACGCCAAAACCAAAGGCCCTGAGGAATACACAACAAGTGTATTCGATATGGCCGTCCATTTTAGTTTTTTTCTTTCCGAACACAGTCCGACCCAACATGATGCAACAGTTGGTTGTGCATGCTGAATGAAGCTGAGCGGGGGATATGACGGCGTCGGGTCGGTTCGGCACAGCATATAAAAAAGTGGACAGATAAATGCACATGCTTGTTAGCTTTATTGGATGGGGTGGTTTGGTTTCAAATGGTTTCAAGGCGTGGCAAAAGCAACCAAGTGTTAAAATCTTTTTGACTGTTTTTCAAGCTCTATGGGATATTGATCTTTGCGGGAAAAGTATGATGTATTTCACGTTTGACCAAGCAAGTCGGTGGACATGGAAATTGTTTGCATATTCTTATCGGTTTTGAACTGGCAAAAAGTTTTCAGTTTACTTCCGTTGTTCTGTTCAAACGGTTGTCGAAAAACAAGGAAGGAAGTTCGCTAGAACGGGAAGAGTTCGCGACGCAAGCAAGAAAAACGCAACTAAACCGATTTCCAAGTGGACGCAGTTCAGCAGCATTGATCAAAATAAGAGCATACATGAAAGCCATTAGGCTAACTACAGCAAGCTTCTTCTCTTTCTTTGCGTGCACTTTATTAAAGAGCATGGCACGGTAAAAACATGTCCGAACTGGTATCCTGGTGTCTTGTTTGCCTTTGTGACCCGCGTGTTGTTCCGGAAAACAAAGTGAGGGCACTAATTCACTCGGTGTTTTTGGGCCACTTTTATTTCCAGGACATGGAAACCGCTCGGGACAGTCAAGCGGACAGGACACAGAACACCGTTTATGACACCTTTTTTGACCGTTGGATGAGATGCTCAAAATAGCAGGTATGCAAACACAGTTCATCCAGCAGGTGACACATTCAAGGGGGTTCCCGTTCCATTCCAAAGTGTCCTGTGAGTTTGGATGGAACAGAAACAATAAATGCACAAGAACGTTTTAAAACTCCAAACGGGGTGGGTTTGGTGCATATATCAGTGAAGTAGCACACTATTCGCTTAGAAATAAAAGCTGAAAAGTGGGAAAAGTGTAACATGTAAAACCAAACAGTTTGAAGCTAATCATCCGTAACGAACATTTGAATGGTCTAACAAACCCTCACCGTTGGGCGGTCACCACAACTTTGAATGTTGTTCGTGCACCAGCTTTATATAGCCAATCAGCGAATACATATGTTCTTTGATACATTATGTGCAGAAATTTCAATAATTGATGTGCAACCTTGTCCCGAGTTCCACTGCATGCAAGAAGGTATGTTTCAACGTAAAGAATCATGAGCAAAAAAACACAAAAACTCTTTGATCTTGTGTCAGTAAAACGTGCACGTGGTCGTTGCTTTCGCGATTTGTGAGCCATGAACAACATTTCAGGAGAGCGGAGGAAATGACAGCTCCGTTACATGACATGCGATATTGCATCCGCACACAGTCCGATCTATGCAGTCGGACAATGAGTTTTATAAATGAGCGTGCGCACGCGAACGAAAATGTCAGAAAAAGTGAAATACTCGCCCGCTGCTCAGCACAAAAAGTGGTATTGCTTATATTGGCTGGAAAGTGGGATCATAATGCTGTGGTCGGTGGCGTTGTTTTTTAAACGAATTTAAGATCGGCTTTTTCAGAATACCGACCCTCCTTAGGCACAGTTTTTGAAAAGTTTTCAGATTTTGACAAAATTATCACCAATCGAACCGTTTCGATGCGCTGAGTTTGAAAATCATAATTATTTTTTAATTTGACCCAGTTTTATGTTTTAAAAAACGAAAAAACCGTTTTTTGGGGGGGGGCTTTAGAAAAATAGTTCTAACTCGCCTCTGCGTTAAGCTATTAACAAAATTCAAAACCAATCGATTTCGCATGTGCTTGCGCACATTTTTTATGTTAACAATGTTATACAAACAATGCTGTTTTAGGCTTTAAATTTAAGAAAAACTAAAAGAGTATGTGGTTTTTGCTCTGTTTAGGCACTTTTAAAGCGGATGCGGAGTAGGGTTGCTAAGTGATTCTGAAAGCCCTTAAAAAATGCTACAAGTATGCAAAAAATAAAAAAAATCGATTGCGCATTAAGAAGTAACGAAGCATTACAATATCGATCCTGCGCATAAGGTTAGGGAAAAAAAAATTCGGATTTTTTTTTTAATTAAAAAAAAATTAAAAAAAATTTTTTTTTTACAAGTTAGGTTTGTTCGAAGCGTCTCGTCGAGCTGAGTTCATCTAGACTATTTTCAGAACGATCCGGAAAACTATAAGAGCGAAAATCGTGTTTTATTGAAATTATGTCCATTTCATAGAAGGAAAGTTGCATTTTCAACAGTAAAACAGGACAATTTTCGACGTGTACTTGAATATTGAACCGTTATTAGTTGTTCCTCTTTAGAAAATTACCAAATTTTGACTGTGTTCAAAAATTCCTGTTTGCTGTAGCTAAGTCGGCAACCCCTGTCGACCCGGTCGCCCCCCCCCCAAGACACTTACTTTCAGGGTCAACCAGCTATGCTATCTGCCACATGGCGAGAGCCCACTCTTCAAATCATCGTATCGAAAACACGTACCATGATTTCGCGATCACGTTGCGGGCAACTGACAGACGCAAGTTTAACACGTTAGTTTAGCTCAGCACGCAAGTTTTAACATGTGGCCATGTTATCGGGTATCTGAAAAACGGTCGTGTGATGTTGTATTAACCAACATCTCCGCTCCAATTGTTTAACAATATATCGCACAACTCCATTGTAGACCTATAACATACGCCAATCAACAAAATATCATGTTCATCTCATGGCCTACCACCGACTGAAAAAACATGTTCTAAGTTGCAAGAAAACGATTTCTGAAACGATATTTCAATTCAGTTAAGTCATTTCAACGCTAAAAATTGACTCTAGAAGTCATCCAAATCGAAAAACATGGAGTACGTCGGTCAAAATGACCAAATAATGACATGTACCTAAGCACACAAAGAAGTTGGGAAGAAAATTTGGTTTGAACTTTCAAAAAATTATGCCATAAATCGAATTTTCAGAGCAAAGTAGAAGAAAAATGTTTCAAATTTTTTTTAAGTTTGAAAAAAAAAATCCAAATTTAAAAAAAAACGAAAAAAAAATATAAAAAAAAATTTTTTTTCAAAGCCTCTAACCCTACCTGCGCATACATAAAGAGTATTTCCTGGTATGCCGACAAATTGTGGAGCAACGGAGACAAAAACCAAAAAGGGTGTTAGGGCAGCTTTTTGCGCTGAATCCGAAAAAGCGGAGACCGTTGCGAAATTTTGCTACAGTAACCCAATATTTGCGATTTTTGGCTTTTTGGTTCTTTTTTGGATTGTTTCTAATCCGTGTGGTGTTATCCTTGAACTAATCAGGCCAAATTTGGTATCAAACGGCTCCCCTTAATTATGCGAACAATTTCCATTTAGATACCGTAACTATATCGTGATTACGGTAACCCGCAGAGCACGATATTTACCCTTTTTAACAATTTTTAGACCGAAAGTGACATTTTTGATTTTTGTAGTGTTCTAGTTGTTCCAATTGAATCAAATTTGTATCAGTCAATTACTCTTGATCAGACAAACAACTTTCATTTAGATACCGTAACCATAGCTTGACTTCGGTACCTCTTGAAGCACGGTATTCTACCAAGTTTTCACCATTTTCAGGCATGAAATTGGCTTTATGGTCCATGCAGTGTTATACTTGAACGGATCTAGTAAAATTTAACATCAATCTACCAATCAAATTTAGCATCCATCAGATACCGTAATCCTTGTCGACTACCATTCCCAGTGTGTTTCTTCCCACCCCCAAATTTTTAGGGGCCACCTCAGGTGCTGATTTTTTTTATTTTTTATACAGATTATTACTCCGTGTCTCAAAACGATTTTTATGGAAATAAAGTTGGAATAAGTGGTGAGTTTATCAAATATAGAGACCAGACGAGCAAAATAGAACAACCCATAAATCACAAATAATCACTATAATTACGACAATTATCCGATAATCAACTATAAAAAAAGAATTTTTTTTATTTTTCCTTTTTATCTTTTTTTTGTTCTTATAGATTTAGGATGCGTTTTTAGGATGCGGTGTAATTCGTATGAAAAAATCGTGGGACGCGCGGCAGCGCAGTCCCACAATATTATTTCAGAAAGCTCATTGCGAATATTTTGAAATTTCAATCGACCATAACATTCATGATAAATGACTAAACCAAGAAATGCTATTTGCTGTGCTAAGGTGGCCCGATACCCTATCCATCCAAACCAAAAAATTAAACATCGGTTGCTTCTGTGATTTTACAGAACAAAAAAAACGAAAAAAAATTTCAGGTTGTTGTTGTTGTTGTCGTTGTTGTTGTCGACCGTTTCGGTGTCCACAAAAAAATCTAAAGTTGTGTTCAAATTCGAATTCCAAATTGTACGGTATCCTATGTAATCGACCATGCTGCGTCTGATAGGCTAGGTGCCGAATTGTGAAAAAAACTGTTTTTACCCGTGCCGGGGTTGAAAAGGGTACTGTTTTTACCCGTGCCTGATATCCGAATATCACCATCTGAGGAGCCACCGACTTACCATATGACCCCCACTCATATGGGAGGAGGGTGAAAATTTCAGACTTGGTTTCGGCGACCCCATTTTCCCACCGACGACATCACGTCTCGTGTTTTGCCTCTCAATTCACCTCAAATAACACGGAAACAAGTTCAACAAACCGGTGTGATCATGCTGACGACACGAGGCGAAACAGCAACGAGCAACCAACGAAGTTACGCTTGCAGTGGCAGACAGTGCAATTTCGACCTTTCGAGATCCTGAAAAAAGCTTCTATCTCACCTTAGCGGCATCGGAATTTGTTGAACTAGCCTTTGCGACGCTCAAGTACTTTAATGCGCGAGTCCATCATCACTCACCAAGGCTGAAAACAGTCAATAAATCGATCCAGAATACCACCTGCAGCGTTGAAGACTAAGTGACAAGGTAAAGTCAAAGAAAATTTTTGTTGAACTTTCGAAAAATTATGCCAAAAACAGCATTTTCAGGGCACATTAAAGAAAAAATTTTAAAAATTTTTAATAAAAAATAAAAAATGCTCATTTTTTGTACTTTTTTAAAAAAATAAAAAAAATTTTTTGACCGTTACATCTCTACCCGGAAGGGTTTCCTCCTAAAAAACGTTGTTCTGATTTCAAATTCCACGGTATCCATGTAATCGACTATGCTGTGTCTTATAGGCTATAGTTTAGGTGCCAAATAGCAAAAAGCTGTTATTAACCCGTGCCTGGGTTGAAAAGGGTCCCCGTAAAGGGTTTCCCCTTAAAAAACGTTGTTCTGATTTCAAATTCCACGGTATCCATGTAATCGACTATGCTGCGTCTGATAGGCTATAGTTTATGTGCCAAATAGCGAAAAGCTGATATTAACCCGTGCCTGGGTTGAAAAGGGTCCCCGTAAAGGGTTTCCTCCTAAAAAACGTTGTTCTGATTTCAAATTCCACGGTATCCATGTAATCGACTATGCTACGTCTGATAGGCTATAGTTTAGGTGCCAAATAACAAAAAGCGGATATTAACCCGTGCCTGGGTTGAAAAGGGTCCCCGTAAAGGGTTTCCTCCTAAAAAACGTTGTTCTGATTTCAAATTCCACGGTATCCATGTAATCGATTATGCTACGTCTGATAGGCTATAGTTTAGGTGCCAAATAACAAAAAGCGGATATTAACCCGTGCCTGGGTTGACAAGGGTCTCCGTGAAGGGCTTCCTCCTAAAAAACGTTGTTCTGATTACAAATGCAACGGAAACCATTGTAGTCAACTATGCTGCGTCTGATAGGCTATAGTTTAGGTGCAAAATAGCGAAAAACTAGTGAAAACTGATATTAACCCGTGCCTGGGTTGAAAAGGGTCTACGGAAGGGTTTGCTCCTAAAAATCCTTGCTCTGAGTACAAATGTATACATGTGTATACATATGAGTACAAATGTATACATATGAGTACAAACCCTATAAACTCTTTGAGATATAAAAGAAAAAGACAAGTTCGGAAAAATGCCCGAAGGGCATGAAAAAGACCAAATATTATTTCAGAATGACAGAGATAGAAAAGTGTGACACAAGGATTTTCACAAGATCAAACATTTTATGAAACGTGTGTGAACTGGAAAGTTACAAACTGAAATAATATTTACGTCAATATATTTTTGTCATTTCAAGGCACTGGCTCCGGTTGTGACCGCACTCATCGTAAAAGGGTTCAGCCCGCAAACACCATATTAAGCAAATCATTTGATACAGTATTCACAAATAAAAAGAGCATGTTCACAGCAGCAAATGATTTTTTTGCAGCATCAAATGAAGTGAGATAAAATTTGTACAGAGATTGTGCCTTCCTTGAGAATGACAAAAAAGATATTGGCGTAAATATTATTTCAGTTTGTAACTTTCCAGTTCACACACGTTTCATAAAATGTTTGATCTTGTGAAAATCCTTGTGTCACACTTTTCTATCTCTGTCATTCTGAAATAATATTTGGTCTTTTTCATGCCCTTCGGGCATTTTTCCGAACTTGTAAACACCATATTTGAAGTCAACAACCTTGATTTGTGTTTGTAACAGGGTTTCAGATTTTTTGTGACGTGTTTTTTATTTTTAAATTAATTATTAAAGGAATTCCATCCTCATCCCCATGGCATAGGGCATGATAGAAACATCGGGGAAAGTAAGATTTTTTAACTCAGGTTTTGAACGTTTTTCTCAGTAAGATTTCTTTTTACCCGAAATCCCCCTTTCGTTACGGTTTCAACACCTGAGGTGGCCCCTGAAAATTTGAGGGTGGGAAGGAACGGTAGTCAAGCAATGATTACGGTATCTGAGTGAAAATTGTTTCCCGGATCAAGGGGAGTGTATTGATCGCAAATTTGACTAAAATTGTTCAAGTGTAACACTACATGGATCAAAACAGCCAATTTCAGGCTTGAAAAAGGTACAAATTTTTAGTAAAATACCGTGTTTTAAAAAGTACGGTAGTCAAGCAAGGATTACGGTATCTCATTGAAAGTTGTTTGCCTAATCAACGGGAGTCGATTTAGATTCGTTCAAGTATAACATTGAATAGACCATAAAGCCAATTTAATGCCTGAAAATGGTGAAAACTTGGTAGAATACCGTGCTTCAAAAGGTACAGAAGTCAAGCTATGGTTACGGTATCAAAATGAAAGTTTTTTGTCTGATCAAGAGTAATTGACTGATACAAATTTGATTGAATTGGAACAACTAGAACACTACAGGGATCAAAAATGTCACTTTCGGTCTAAAAATTGGTAAAAAGGGTAAATATCGTGCTCTGCGGGTTACCGTAATCACAATATAGTTACCGTATCTAAATGGAAATTGTTCGCATAATGAAGGGGAGCCGTTTGATACTAAATTTGGCCTGATTAGTTCAAGGATAACACCACACGGATTAGAAACAATCTAAAAAGAGCCAAAAAGCCAAAAATCGCAAATATTGGGTTACTGTAGCAAAATTTCGCAACGGTCTCCGCTTTTTCGGATTCAGCGCAAGTTTCCCTAATATCCTTTTTGGTTTTTGTCTCCGTTGCTCCACAATTTGTCGGCATACCAGGAAATACTCTTTATGTATGCGCAGGATCGATATTGTAATGCTTCGTTACTTCTTAATGCGCTTTAAAAGTGCCTAAACAGAGCAAAAACCACATTTTTTAGTTTTTACTTAAAGAGTTTTTTAAACTTAAAGTTTTTTAGTTTTTTAAACAGAGCAAACTCTTTTAGTTTTTCTTAAATTTAAAGCATAAAACAGCATTTTTTGTATAACATTGTTAACATAAAAAATGTGCGCAAGCACAAGCGAAATCGATTGGTTTTTGAATTTTGTTAATAGCTTAACGCAGAGGCGAGTTGGAGCCATTTTTCTAAAGGTCCCCCAAAAAACGGTTTTTCTGTTTTTTAAAACATAAAACCAGGTCAAATTAAAAAATAAATATGATTTTCGAACTCAGCGCATTGAGATGGTTCGATTGATGTTAATTTCGTTAAAATCTGAGAACTTTTCAAAAACTGTGCCTAGAGGTGTGGAGACCGGGTCGGTCGACTCAAAAAGCGAGTCTTAAGGTTCAATGGAGTGTACAATTGTGAAACAGTGGTTTGTCATGAAGCACCAGACCCTTGCGAGGTTGCGGTGTACCATGAAATACCGTGACCGTACCGTGGTAATTTTGGCTCAATTGCTCAATTCATTGCACAACTTGTTGTTAACAAGCTGCTTATGCGTTGTTGATGGCCATGAGATCGTGTTGAGACCCAAACCAAGTGCTACCGTAATCTTCAAGTGTTAAATTAGAAATCTCCATGAAAAATGACGGTTTAGGTTTAGCAAGCTGCATTGGGTTAGCTTGCTGTTAACGAGCTGTTTGTAGGTTGTTGATAACAATATGGTTGTGTTAGGACCAAACACAGCGCTACCGTAATGTCGAAATTTGAAATCTCGGTGCTAAATAACCCAAATTTTGCAAGTTTCACTGATTAGTTTGTTGTTAAAAACTTTTTGTCGGGGCAGCGAACTCCCACAAGATTATTTCAGAAAGCTCATTGCAAAAAAAATTTAATTTGAATCGGCTATAATTTTCATTATTGGTGATGAAATAAAAAAATTCGTTTTGCTGTACAACGGTAGAGTAACATCCTATTCATCAATACCAAAAAATGAAACATCATACGTTACTGCGGTTTAGCAGAACATAAAAACCGAAGTATCTTGTTGTTGTTGTTATCGACCTGTTCCAGTGTTCATGAAAAATTGAAAATTGTATTCAAATTCTAACTAAAAATTGAACGGAAATCGTGGCAGCCCCAATCGCGACCACTACCTCACTACCACTACCTCAAATCAAACGCATACAAGCAATCATCACGACAGCCAACGAAAATCGACACCAGTGCATTGCTGAGATCCGGCCCAACAACAACCGGCGCCGAAAACGACTCATGCGGCAAGCGGAACTCGCCGACGATAGAAGGTTTTCGGAGTTCCGCAGCATGAAAATCCTTCGGACAATCGAGAAACCCGTAACGCAAATGACCACTAGTCGACACAATGACGTACAAAAGTGTTCTGGAGTCGATTCGAACGAAAGTTGGTGAACGGACGAATTTCGCACCAGCGCCGAAGTCGAGTCGCCAGCAAAGTTTCGTCGAGAATCCGGTGTCAGTTTTGCGATGTTTCACGCAGAGCAGAGTGCCGTCTTGCGTTGACTGGAGGAATGCGTGGTTGTTGTCCAACAGCACAGCACCGGAGAACAGGCCAGCAGTCGACAGTGAAAAGGTGCAGCTCTGCAAGTTTGTCATTCGTTTATTTGTCGCTTTGGACACATGCTCAGTTCTTTCGCAGTTTTTTGAAAGCTGGTGCCCCCAGGACAGAGCTGGGCTTAGAGGCTGTCCCCCTCACGTGGCGAGGGTGTTGGTTTCACGGGATGGCCAGCCGTCCATTCCCCAAACCCACCGGAGTTTGGTACCTTCGCGTTTCTGGAATCGGTGGGAGGCGTGCTTCAAATATATTTTTCAGCATTCTCCTGTTATCATTCTGTTGGTTATACGACTCAACACGTTCCCAGACGAAGAAAAGAGAAGGACAGTAGAAATTAGTTTCCTGTTTGAGGCGGCAATATAAAAAATGACCCGGTCGCTTCACCAAGTTCAAAATTGTCACGTCACGCATAATACTGCTTACTTACTTATCTTTGCGGTGTTGCAGAAACAAAGATAATAGAAGAACAAAAACTATTTTAAGGTTCGGTTGTGAACGTTACATTGCGCTTAAGTTGCTGTGCAAAGATGATCTGCACTTTTTCGCAGTTCACAGTAAATTTTACAATTGAAAAAAAATTGAAAAGTCGGATCTGTGAAAACAAAGTCTTTCCACGAACCAGAACTCCTTGTTTGAGATCGATGAAATACAGTTTGCCATCAACGCACGAGCAGACTAAGACAAATTGGTGTGGCAAAATTGTCGGACTGGCAAATATCGGTTTGGCCAATTGTACCATCCAGAGTTCTTGGCGTGAATTTTCATCGGGCACGGGCTGTAAAAATGAAAATTGAAAAAAAAAACTTTTGTTTGTAGTCTGCCACTACTCACTAGCACGAGAAGCTCTGAACACTGACTGTATTTGAATTCAAGCACGCACTGATTCGTCGCCCGGCGTCACGTGCCGTTTTGGTTCTGCCAATCAGCTTGTTGCCTTCATTTTTCAGCATTTCTTAACAACAGTCAAGTGCTGCGAATTGCTTGTTTTACTTTGACTGCAGTGAAAGCAGGTGATTTCCGCGAAAAACGATTAAATTAACAAAATCCGGTACGCCGATTGGTCCGAATCAGGATGATCAATCCAATAAGCACGTTGAACTTGATTTAAAAAACTCAGCTTAGTACTGCGTTTTCAACTGCACCTCCAATTGGAAGCAATGCACCGAGCCAGCCAGCGTGGCGACGAAAACCAGTTGCTCGTAAATTAAGGGGCTCGCGAGTACAGCGCCTTCGACACGGGTCTTCCAACGAAGTTCGGAGGTCTGCAAAAATGGTTAAAGGTGACAAACCGACAAAAACTAAGCCAAAGTCTAAGCCATCATGTTTTTGATGTTGCACAGTAACACGATTACCACAAAACTAAGGGATCACGAAGTGCGGTACATGTACCGTATCGGCTCTTGACGCGATTTGGTTACTGCTTCTACATGATAGAAGATCATTGGGAAGTTTATCTAGCGTGCAGTAAAAGCATGTCGAGGCCAAAATACGGCAGATATCGTACTCCGTGAGGTGAACTCGGCGTTTTAGCACTGAGCTATAAATAAAGTGGAAATCACACCTTACAATCCAACGCATACACATGACGATCATGACATCCAAACAGCACTAACGCGTGCGAATAACGTTTGCTGAACGCGCATACAGCGGTGCATTTCACAGCGTCAGACAGCGCATAAAGCCAGCGTAAATGGCCCGTCCAGAGAGATAACGCACAGACACTGCCATCGTAGCAGCCTGGTGACAGTGGAGGACAACAGTTTTAGGATGTTCGTGGATAAAAATTGTCACAATTGTCACAATTCCACCACGTTGCAGGATGGATGCAACCAAAGCCTGGAATTCAGAACCTTTAAAATCAATTCAAAACGGAACGCGGAAGCTTTCTCGGACGTTACAGCACAAATGAGTCGCTTTGTTACCACATGGTGAAGAAAAAATGGCGCTTTCCTATTTTAGCGTAACTTTCCACAAATAGAGTAACTTTGATATTTTAGCGTAACTTTCAACAAATAAAGTAATTTTGATATTTTAGCGTAACTTTCAACAAATAAAGTAACTTTGATATTTTACCGTAACTTTCAATATGTTACGCTAAAATAGGATAGGGCTTGGTACTGTCCTATTTTAGCGTATCAACATATAAACAGCTCATTTAAAGCTATTTCAGCCGAGAAAAGCCGCAACCAAACCGGTGAAACATGCTAGATTAAGGTTGTTTTGCATGGAGATTTCAAATTTAAACCTTGTGGGTTACGGTAACGCTTCGTTTGATCTCAACACGATCATAGTTCCATCAACAACCCACAAACAGCTTGGTAACCGCAACCAAACCGGTGAAACATGCTAGATTAAGGTTGTTTTGCACGCAGATTTTGAATTTCAGCTTTCCGGATTACGGTAACGCCTGGTTTGGTCTCAACACGATCTTAGTTCCATGAACAACCCACAAACAGCTTGGTAACCGCAACCAAACCGGTGAAACAAGCCAGATTAAGGTTGTTTTGCACGCAGATTTTGAATTTCAGCTTTCCGGATTACGGTAACGCCTGGTTTGGTCTCAACAGATCTTAGTTCCATGAACAACCCACAAACAGCTTGGTAACCGCAACCAATTTGAAATCTCCGTGCAAAATAACGTAGGTTTACAAAGTTTCGCGGCTGAAATAGCTTTAAATGAGCTGTTTATATGTTGATACGCTAAAATAGGACAGTACCAAGCCCTATCCTATTTTAGCGTAACATATTGAAAGTTACGCTAAAATAGTATAGCTGTTATTCATCGAAAATTGAAAGTTACGGTAACATATCAAAGTTACTTTATTTGTTGAAAGTTACGGTAAAATATCAAAGTTACTTTATTTGTTGAAAGTTACGCTAAAATATCAAAGTTACTTTATTTGTTGAAAGTTACTCCATTTGGTTACTTTATTTGTTGAAAGTTACGCTAAAATATCAAAGTTACTTTATTTGTTGAAAGTTACTCTATTTGTGGAAAGTTACGCTAAAATAGGAAAGCGCCAAAAAAATCGAAAACAAAACAAAATTACAATCCATCTGGATAATATATACAACTAGCTGACTTGTTGGTTAGCTGATGCATACATTCTATGCAAGCTGATGTGTGTATTCTCTGCAGGCATCGCTGTGGAGGCGGAGTTTGCCTGCAGAAAACGCATGCATCAACTGCACGTGTGTACAACCAACCAATCAGCTGGTTGTTTGAAATGCAAATCAAACCCAACCGAAAATCACAGACTCCATATCCGGCGTCACACAGGCAGTCGCCTCGATTCGATCCGCCAATTGATGAGTCCAAATTTCGCATCCGTTCTGCGCGTCCAACAAGGCGACACGGCCCGAATGTGAGCCGATCACGGCGAAGCGCTGATTGGTTGATGACGCCGGTAAAAGTAGCTTAGCTTCTGAGGCGTACTTCTCGCTCAACTCAATCAGAACGGGCGACGCGTCGATGCACTTGCCGGAGTTCCAGCGCCAGTTTTCTTGGAGTTTTATAGGCGGCTTTTTGGAGAACTGGAAATATTTCGAAAGTATAGTCAACTGTAACACGAATGCAATTTGTGCCTTCGGGCATTTGGCTGATTGACTGCATCGAACTGGATGAACTATTCAGGTATCCAAAATTAAAAAAAAAACAACCAATCAGCTGACTATCACCAAAGCTGATTCACAAAGCTGTCGAAAACACCGGGTGATTGCATTTTCGATCGTTGAATGCGAATATTCATTATATTGTGCGGGCAGTTTATAGTCTAGATCTATAACATAACCAACTGGCTAATTGGTTGATGCATGCATTCTGTGCATGGACTGCTGTACAGTTGGAGATTGGTTTGCACAGAATGCATCACGTGTTCACCAAACAATCAGTTAGTCGGATATGTTCTAGAGTTACAGCGTACTAACGTATCCGTCGACACCAACGAGTCGTACCAACACTGTTTATTTTCACAACAGAACAAAAAAAAACACTAATCACAAAAAACAAAAATACCGCTTGTTTTCCACGTCTCCAACTCGGGCAGCGACTAAGCGACGACGACGACTTTCTGCAAACGAATGTCAACCCCGCAGGCATGCTGATTCTGAAGTCGATATCGCTGTGGTCTTCCAACGGCCTTTCACGTAGATTTTGTGTGCTTGACAGTGCAGAAACCCGTGTCATATCAACTGACGCTTTTTTAGTCGTCGGTCCTGCAAAAACAATCTCCACGTTTTTAATCAAACAATTCTATTGACAAACAGAGTCAAATAGAAAATACGAACCCCGCAAATCGTCATCCTCTGGCACTCTTTGAATGCGCGCCAAAATCTCCGGCAAATTCTGACGCATAACACTAATAATGCAATTGTCCAACAATATCATCAGTTCATGGAACATCAGCCGACCACTGTGTTCATTCAATTCCAATTGATTTTGTAATTCGTTCACCAACTGCACTAGTTTCACCGAATCAATAGATAATTCGCGGAGCGTCTTGGACTCGAATTTCGTCAAGTTTTCCGAAGAACCAACGATTGACTGAAAAAAATGAGTTTGCGCTTTCAACTGTGGTATTTGTTCAAGGGCTGTGCACTTGCTTTCAACGATGACGCACACATCAAACACACAGTGGCACACATGCGCGCGCTATTGTGTCGTCAACAGCCATAAAAAGACGCGTCATAAACATGCGCATGGTCTTTAGACAAGGACTTTACACCAGTTGTGAGCTGGATGCAGACGGGTTGGTGGAAAAGAAAAGAAAACATTCTTCAGAAAACAGCTCAATGATCTCATGAAATGGTCACGAAAAAGCCTGAAAAATTAAAACAACCACGAAAAAATTCGTAAATTTCGAAAAACAAACCATTAATGATCGATTGAAAGCATCGATTGGTGAATTTCGAGGGAGAACTTCGAAAGACTGATGTCCATTCACTGAACGCTCCAAGCACGCAGCTAGCACAGAAGCACGGTCGATCTTTCCTGAAGATTTTTTGCCAGTTCGTTAAATTTTTATGAGTGGGCTCACGGCAGGAGAGAAAGGAGCGAGGGCGAGGCTATTCCCCTTTCCTGGCGAGGGGACGCTCAACGTCTAAACACCTTTCGCCACAAAACCCACGGAGTTTTGTATTTGTTCCTTTGCGTTTCTGGGACCTGCGGAGGAGAGTTCAAAACAGTCCAGAAGAACGATTCAAACCAATTTGAAAAAAAACGAATTATGAAGCAGAATTCAATTTTTGACCATGCGCATTCATCGGCAACGACTGAAACACGTGAATACGGTCCGGCACCGCAAATCGTGGCAGTTTGGCAGACAGCACCGCTTTCACACGGTCAACCGAGAATGGTGAGTTTCTCTTGATCGTGTAAATGGGCACGATCACCAAATGAATGCATTTCGCACGACTGTCGTAAACGGCGACGACGGTTTGAACGGTCGGATTTTGTCGGGTGCTCTGCAAAACGTCTCCACAAAAAGTTCCATTGTTTTCACTGTTATCTACCAGGACTGACTGAGCATATGGACCAAGTGCACGCCAATGATCCACATGAAAACATTTGGTTCGGTGCACGGTGAAAAAATGTGAGAATAACTCATACCAACCATCTCAATCTGTTTCAAGTTGATTCGTTTTCCATGACGCTTGATCTGGTCATCCAATCTGCCCGTCCAAAACACTGTTCCCTGAAGTAAATTTCAAAAAATTTTAACTTAAAAAAAGGGTAAATTAGTTTTTGCTCTCACCTGCGCGTCCATGCGCACCAAATCACCAGTTGGCCTCAGTTCTGGCGCTGTATCCCAATTTTCCTTCTCCAACAGACATCGACGACTGCAACAGAACAGGAATGAAAGAGCACCAATGAAAAATGCAGCCCACCTTTGAACTGAACTTGCCGATTGCTTGCACTTGGGTCGATTGGACAAACCAACCAGTGCACGAGTATTGCAAAAAAGTGTCTGCATTTGAAATTTAAAAAAAACTAATTTCCACCGACTTTTTTGAGCCACAATACAGTTCACCAATGCACGGTTGCATTGATTTTCCAAACGACACAAAATTATTGTCATCGAATCGTTTGATTGAAGCGTCGGTTCCGTGAAGTAAGTCGCCCAAAGGCACGCTTTGCAGTTTCTCTTTTTTGTCGACTAATTTTCTGAAAAGAAAAAAACGAGCTTTTTTGAAATTAAATACACCTCTGGAAGTGAATGTGATTGATTGGGTGCATTTGAATTGGACACTCTGCTGGTTGGCAACTAATCGGCATGATTTTAGTTGTAACGGTGCATTATAAAGTGAAACTGCACAATTATGTGAGACGGGTCAACTTTCCAGTGTTTTCATATGATATGAAAAGGTCCATGATATAAAATTTCAAATTCAAAATCTGAAAAACGAAAAAAAAATCACAACAACTCCGTGAGATCGCAGCAAGTCGCCCAACAAGACACTTCAGTGACCCCGTAAATGTTGAACAGGCGAGTGCGATTGTTGGGGTGTTTGAAATTTTGCACCAGCTCAATCGGAAATTCCTCCCCGCCGAGACAGAGCACACGAAGTGGACTGTTTTCGGCGAGAATTTTCGTCTGAATCGTTGCTGCGCCAAACATTTCGAACATTGCGGGGGTGCTCTAAGTGCAAAAAAGTGAACAAATTGCTTGAAATGCCAAGAAAACGGGTTAAATATTGCGGTAAACTATTTCACAAAGTAATGTGAGGTCCAGCACGCTGCTCACTGGCTTGATCAGATCAAGCTAATGGTGCGACCAATCAGCCAACGTCGGTCAATATTTTAATCTCAACCAATCAGCCTGCTGAAATATTACAAGGGTGTTTGAATTCAGTTTCAGAATCACAAAAAATCACAGGAGTAAAAAACTGTCTTCACACCAAATTACAAAATACAAAAGTCAACAAGAAAACTGGAAGCCATAGCAAGTATCACCAAAGCCACGACGACAACCAACAACAAAATAAAAAACTGCCTGAAATCTCCGATCAGCACGCACTTGCAGTACAGTGATCGACCATTTGTCATCGAACAAAACCTTTGCTAGTTTGTCGAGTTTTGAACGAACTGCCTCGCAAACGACGAGCAACGTCGCGCCGACATGCCACGCCACAAACATTTCCACTATGGACGGATCAAACGTGAATGGTGCACAGAGAAACAGTCGATCGGGTGACGTCATTTGCCAGCGATTACTGAGCGATGGGAAGGTTTCACATTGCTATTCAATCGTTATTTGGCGAGCGCTCCCCTAAGAAGACAGAGCACTTTACTGCTGTAAGATGTTGGCGCGAACAAACTGACGGCACAAACACGTGATTGGCTGGGCTATTATTATTATTGACTTGATTGGTTGTGTGTGCCAGCGGATTTGGCCAATCAACATTGCGAACCAAACATTGAAACCACCAACAGTTTGTCTTGTGAAAATCCACCGATCAAAGAACGAACCACACATAACGAACAACACACATTTTTGAGAGAAACAAAATAGCAAAAAAACATAAAACAGCATGCGCTCGAACACAAAAAACCAAAACAAACCCACCTCAAATCAGTAATATTTGGCACAATGCAGCAATGCGGCACCCAGACAAACTTCGGGCTTCCCGTCGATCCGGATGTGCACATCACATAAGCCAAAGTCGGGTGCGAAAGATCACGATTTTCTTTCCTTCGACTCGAACCCCACCGAAACAGCACGGTTCTCTTTAGCAGTGATCCGTTTCTGCTTTCAAATGTCAACTCTCGCTCGATTAAAAATTCCCGCCAAAAGTTCAAATCGCCATTCGAGGCACCCTCGTCACAGATGACGGCCGACGGTCGTAGGTGCTCCACTTGGGTTTGTCGGAACTGATGGTCCGCTCGATTTCCGCTTCCAATTGGTAGACAGACAAAGTGGCATTTGGTCGCTGAAATGCTGCAACAGAAACAAAACCAGTGTTGCGTGCAGCACATAAGGGGATGTCATTGCTGTGCAGAGAGCGAACTGGGGATTGTCTCAAACTGTCGACGTTCAGAAGGAGAAACTTGGGTTACTTACACGTGCACACGTGGATGGAAAGCAAATCGATGTGGCAATAATTCGCATTGGCTAGAGGCCTTCTTGTCAGAAACCACGGTCACTTCAGCAATTTTGAATTGCCGCGTCAAGCATGAAACCGATCTTAATTCCAAGAAACGAGAAAAAAGCCACCCCACCTAAGAAGGCCACAATTCAATGTTCAACTTATCGTGATTCTCCAAAATCATTGAAAGCACAAAGCTCACCCAGCAATCGACAGCAGAATGGACACTGGATCAGTGGACGTTATTGCGATCAGTCCTTCTTCTTCATCCAAGCAACTGTTGACCACTTGTTTGACCGCATCCGAACATCGCAGTAAATCGTCGTAGGTCACCGTTTCTCTGACTAACAATGATCCGTCTGCGTCGCTCTCAGACACGAACTCAATAGCAGTCGATGATACTGAGGCGTCAAACTTGATCAGATCAAACAATTTGTTGTACCCGAGCTGTTCGTGGGTCATTTTTATCGTGTCTTTCAGTTCTTTTGACTAATAACAAAAAAAAATGAAATCATCTTTGTGAATGTGTTTTCAACAGAATATACACATCTTCCTTGAAAACATATGAGCTCCGTTGTTTCATCACTGAAAAAAATGATAAGTGAATATCCATCTGGATACATACGTGCATGACTAAAAAGTGAAATCAATCAAATCATGAAAAGACAGTTGGTTTATAATCGACCAATTAGCTTGCTCAGTGTCAAAGCAGTCAATCAGCTAGCAGAAAAAAAGATGTAATAAAAACGGAGAAGTAAGCAAGCAACATTGCTGATGCCAGTCAAAAAAGACTCGGAAAAAAATGAAAACCACCCGTGAAAATTATTTCATTTTTTATTATTTCTGTTTTCCATAAATGCTGCACGTTTGAAGTCAAACTCGTAAAAAAGGCCAAAACAATCACATAACACTGCGAAAAACGGACGTTAAAGGACGTTCGAAAAAAGGACGATCTTCTGTGAAAACGGAATCTTCGCAGTCTGTCACCGTTTCTTCCTGAAAACCAGAACAATTCAAACAGAAACAATCAAGGTGAATGTTACAAAAATTCGAACCCGACATATGCTGATTGGTTGCTTTAACTGGAACGGCCAATCAGCGCACCAAATGCGTGCTCGATGCCTAACAAGTGTCAACAATTAAAAATTCAAAATCAGATACAAAAGACATTCTACTTTCGACCGCTCAGTGGTCGATGGCACGTTCTTGTGCAACCAATCAGCTAGAAGAAAAAAAAACATTGTTTCTGAAACTAATCAAAATTCTGTGTGAACTCTCAAAACTCACCAAATTGGCGCTTTGCGGGCCTTTTTTAAGCCAGGCTTATTGCGTTCTTTGATACGCACGTCGTACGTCAGCAAACCGGCTGCGGAGAAATTTCGAATTCACATGGCACAAAAAAATGGAAAACAGTGTCTACAGAAAAAAGGTTCTAGCACGAAGTCGCGAACGTCTTGGATTTTGCTATAAAACGAGCTGTCGTGGGCAACCAACTGATTTGCTGCTTTTGAATTTAATCATGCGGATGCGCGAGCGAGCGTCAGCGAGCGGACAGCGCATCACGCATTATATGAGCCGTTATCCTCTCGCGCGCGTTTTTCAAATTTGCTCGCTTCCTCCAGCGCGCATAGTATAAGCCACAAACTTGGTTCTGTGCACACGAAACGAACACCCAAAGTTGTGCTTGGAGCCGCGAAAAAATTTTTATCCGACTACTTTTCATACGCTGTAGACACGAAAAACCTATTCTGAAAACAGTGTTACTTATTTTTCTATCTCTTTTTTTTCCGGTATGTCATCAACATGTGTTCGCGCTTTCAGTTTTTACCTGCGACACGTTCACAGTCTAGCAAGAATGTTTCCTGGGGTAATTTCATCCGTAGATTTGGAAAAATGGGTTAATTTTTTGCCCCGACCACTTTTTTGGGTAAAAATTTGGGCATTTTTAAAAGTTCGCAGCGTTTTCACCGGGTTTCAAGTGTTCGCCCTTTCAATTTTTAGCTGGGACACTTTCACAGTTGAACAAAAATGTTTCCTAGGGTAATTTCATCCGTAGATTTGGAAAAATAAGTTAATTTTTTGCCCCGACCCCTTTTTGGGGTAAAAATTGGGCTTTCTTGAAAGTTCGCAGGGTTGTCACCTGGTTTTAAGTGTTCGCCCTTTCAATTTTTAGCTGGGACACTTTCACAGTTGAACAAGAATTTTTCCTCGGGTAAATTCATCCGTAGATTCTGAAAATTTAGTTTATTTTTTGCCCGGGCATTTTTTGGGTCAAAATTGTGCATTTTTTGAAAATTCGTAGCATTTTGACTGGGTATCATTTTTTCAGTCTTACAAATTTTGTCTGAGCTACGAAAAATAGCAGAAATGTTTAGTCCGTAGGAATTCAATACGCTGATCACGGATTTTGGGATAGTTTTCTTACGTGAGCAACTCTAGATGCTGAATCGTGACGATTTCGGGCGAATCGGCCGTGGAAGTTGGCGAAATCGGTCCAGAAACGAAAAACAAGAAAAGGGTGTTTTCCAGGGTAATTCAATGCGCTGATCACGAATTTTGGGTTAGTTTTCTTACGCGAGCAACTCTAGATGCTGAATCGTGACGATTTCGGGCGAATCGGCCGTGGAAATTGGCGAAATCGGTCCAGAAACGAAAAACAAGAAAAGGGTGTTTTCCAGGGTAATTCAATGCGCTGATCACGAATTTTGGGTTAGTTTTCTTACGTGAGCAACTCTAGATGCTGAATCGTGACGATTTCGGTCGAATCGGCCGTGGAAGTTGGCGAAATCGGTCCAGAAACGAAAAACAAGAAAAGGGTGTTTTCCAGGGTAATTCAATGCGCTGATCACGAATTTTGGGTTAGTTTTCTTACGTGAGCAACTCTAGACGCTGAATCGTGACGATTTCGGGCGAATCGGGCGTGGAAGTTGGCGAAATCGGTCCAGAAACGAAAAACAAGAAAAGCGTGTTTTCCAGGGCAATTCAATGCGCTGATCACGGATTTTGGGTTAGTTTTCTTACGTGAGCAACTCTAGATGCTGAATCGTGACGATTTCGGGCGAATCGGCCGTGGAAGTTGGCGAAATCGGTCCAGAAACGAAAAACAAGAAAAGGGTGTTTTCCAGGGTATTTCAATGCGCTTATAACAAAATTTGGGTTAGTTTTCTTACGTGAGCAACTCTAGACGCTGAATCGTGACGATTTCGGGCGAATCGGGCGTGGAAGTTGGCGAAATCGGTCCAGAAACGAAAAACAAGAAAAAGGTGTTTTCCAGGGTAATTCAATGCGCTGATCACGGATTTTGGGTTAGTTTTCTTACGTGAGCAACTCTAGATGCTGAATCGTGACGATTTCGGGCGAATCGGCCTTGGAAGTTGGCGAAATCGGTCCAGAAACGAAAAACAAGAAAAGGGTGTTTTCCAGGGTAATTCAATGCGCTGATCACGGATTTTGGGTTAGTTTTCTTACGTGAGCAACTCTAGATGCTGAATCGTGACGATTTCGGGCGAATCGGCCGTGGAAGTTGGCGAAATCGGTTCAGAAACGAAAAACAAGAAAAGGGTGCTTTCCGGGGTAATTCAATGCGCTGATCACGAATTTTGGGTTAGTTTTCTTACGTGAGCAACTCTAGATGCTGAATCGTGACGATTTCGGGCGAATCGGCCGTGGAAGTTGGCGAAATTGGTCCAGGAACGAAAAACAAGAAAAGGGTGTTTTCCAGGGTAATTCAATGCGCTGATCACGAATTTTGGGTTAGTTTTCTTACGTGAGCAACTTTAGATACTGAATCGTGACGATTTCGGGCGAATCGGCCGTGGAAATTGGCGAAATCGGTCCAGAAATGAAAAACGAGAAAACGGTTTTTCCAGGGTAATTCAATGTGCTGATCACGGATTTTGGGTTAGTTTTCTTGTATGAGCAACTCTAGATACTGAATCGTGACGATTTATGATGAATCGGCCGTGGAATTTAGCGAAACCGGTCCAGAAATGAAAAACAAGAAAACGGTGTTTTCCATGGTAATTCATTACGCCGATCACGGCTTTTGGGTCAGTTTTTCTTTTGTGAGCGATTCTAGGTACTGAATCGTGACGATTTTGGGGAATCGGCCGTAGAAATGGCATAGGAGAAATCGGCCTAAAAACGAAAAATGAAAAACCTGAGTTGTCCGGGGTTTAGAAGAATGTGTGACCAACGAATTGTGATTTTGGTCCGACCTTCGGGGCTTATGTAAAAGTCAGAATATTATCTAAAAATGCGTGAGACGCATATAAAAGGAGGAATATGGCCTTGTGTAAGCAGTGAAAGACTTGGCTCGACAACGCTTTTCAAGTCTCTGATGTGGTACACACGGATACAAGTACATAAGGGTCATATTTTTGCGCCGCGTTTGTTTGTTTTTTTGAAGCACGCCCCCCACCGATTCCGGAAACCCGAAGGTACCAAACTCCGGTGGTATTGGGGAATGGACGGCTCACCATCCCGTGGAACCAATACCCTCGGCATGTGAGGGGGGCAGCCTCTAAGCCCCGCTCTGTCCTGGGGGCACCAGTGATCTTAGCCCGATTTCGGTTTCGGTGGCCTGCGGTCGCTATATCCCCGGAGGGCAGCGAATCCGAAAGTTTTCGTTTTCGTTTTCGTTTTGCTGAAAAGCGTAAAACTTTGAAGTTATTTTTTAATTGTTCTCTTCGATTTAATCTAAAATCACGCCATGTGCGAAATTCTGTAAATTCTGTGCAAAAACAGAAAAATTAGAGATTGCAAAACATTGTTGCATGTAGCTTTTTCGTTGTTGTTAACGTACGCACCGCTGTGTACACACCAGCACCAGTGACAAAAAGGAGTTGTCTTCCGTTGATTTTCACCTTTTTTACCGGTGTCACCTTCAACTAGTGTGGCAGGATAAACCGTCTGTCCCGTGAGTCATTGCCTTTGCCACAGGAGACCTTGCGTTCCGCAATGCTTCTGCGATACAATTTGTCCTGAACAAACCAGTGTCAGCGAGCTGAAGTCTGATTGTTATTTTAGTAGTTTTAGTGGTCGCTAAATGCCCGAAATCCGCAAATGTGAAAGGTCATTTGTCTACAATACAAAGCACGAGGGTTGCCAAGTGCAACCGAAATCATAAATAAACGGCGCAAAAATATGACTCTTATGTATTATCGTTACAGGAAGACCGCAAAATTCCCCCTTGGGGAAAAAAGCCGAACCCAAACCCACCCCCCACCCCCCTCCCCCCTTTTTCCCCCCCCCCCCCCACCCAATTTTGAATTCCCGCGGATTCTTGAAACGTTTTTCCTATCCCTGTGTGCAAAGGCATAGAGAACCGGGACCAAAATGAAAGATAATACTTGTATCCGTGTGTACCACATCAGAGACTTGAAAAGCGTTGTCGAGCCAAGTCTTTCACTGCTTACACAAGGCCATATTCCTCCTTTTATATGCGTCTCACGCATTTTTAGATAATTCACTGATTGGCCCTGTCGTCAAGCTAGAAGCAGTTAATTGGCATGCGCGAATTAAAACACCAGAATACACTAATCGGTTATGTTTTACAGTTGCGGCATACGTTATCACACTTGTGCACACAACGGACCAAGAAGCGGCGACTGTTTATTAGCCCGCCTCGTAACAACAAAATAACAAAAAATCAAAGAATTCAAAAAGTAACAAAATGAAAAAAAATTTCCGACAACCCAAAGCGCACCAAGTCGCAAAATCTGCTGTTCGCGCTGCGAGATGAAATGCGTGAGCGCGCGTGCGACGGCAAGACGGATCGCACCGGCCAGCGCGTTTTCGCCGTTCTTTCCAAAACGCCGCTCGGAAAACTTATGCGCACCGGGGTTCACCTGCGGGTGGAAATTTTTTTTTCAATGGAAAGGTCTTGAATTCGGAATTTTGAAAGTTAACATCGGTTTGCGGCTTGAACTAGCTCATCAAAATAAAACAACTTTTCAAAGACGACTTCCGTTGCCTTTTTGTTCAAACTGCAACATATCCAGATAATAAAAGCTGATTTCAGCTGATCAACCAACGAAACAGTGCATCGGTCGGCACAGAAACAATGCAATGCTCCACTCTACGTCGAATCTGACCCAGTAGCCCAACTAAATTATTCTGACAGCATTTGCCACAATACCCGTAAGACCAATCAGCAGCAAAAATGCATCCCGCTATCCGCTCACCTGCCATGCTTCGACGTCAAACTCGCGGAATCGACCCAACAGTGTGAACGGGTAAACGCAATGCTCTCTGTGAGGTGATCGAAAGGACACATTACTGGAACCATACTGCATGTATTCATTTTGGGTTCGTCGAAAACCAAATAACTACAAATCACACGGAACGCACCTCGCCGAGTTCGTGTGCAGTTTGTCCAGCGTTTCGCCCTCGACCAGAAACTGTCCGGTGCCCTGCGCGGTCAGGCGCACTTTCGCGTAAGTGTTCTTTCGTTTGCCTTGCGCTACGACACTCGGGCGGCCTGAGTGGACAAATATTGCGCAGAAAAATAATGTCCGCCAAAGAGCCACTCACACTGGGGCAGAAGACAACCGACCCGGAAGTCGTCAAACCTCTATTACAGTGCAATCAGTCTTCATGTTCCTCTTGAACTGATCGTGCTGATTGGTGATCAGTAGTACAGTTTGCATGACTCCATCAACCAATCAGTATGTTTCAGCATCAGTTCAGTTTTGTGCTGAAGTCAATACGGCGTCACGATTACAGGAAGCAACCGGTCACCAATCGGCGGCGTTACATGAGTCATGAATTCAAGCACAACCAATCGCTCAATCAGCATGTTGCAGCGCCATTTCACCATTTCAGTGGATTAAATCCAGTGTCAATCCGACAACCAATTAGCGTACTAAATTCAAACACAACACAACCAATCAGTGAACAACGTTGCAACCTTTATAGGTCTCCAGTTCACCAGCAAACAAGATCGGATACAGTTCGGTTGTCTCCTTTTGCGTTTTGCGCAGCTCCATGATGAAGTCACGTTCCAGGGCTGCGTATTTATGAGACTTCAAATGATTGCACATTGCGACGAACTGTTCATACTGGAAACAGAAATAAAGAACGTTTTTGAAACAAAAAAATGCCAATCCGCCGTTCGCTGCGCAAGGGTTGAAAAAAAACCGAGAAAAAAACGAAAAATAAAAACTTGTGCGTTTTTTTCCAAAAAAAAGTTTTATTTTTTTTGTGCCGACCCAGCGCAACTGAGGGATTGTTACCTGATTCAATTGTGACACGCTGATTGGCCGCATACCATCAGTTCAAAAACACAAGCAGCCGATCAGATCATTGATTTGAATAAATGCAACCAATCAGATCACTGATTGACTTCACTTCATCCATGATTCATTACTCACAGAGCTATAGTTGGTGTTGTATCCAAGTCAAAATTTGAAACACAATAAGAACTGAACTATCACGTATTGATTTTATATCACAGGTCACACGGAACTTCCGATGAAACTGTTCAATTCAAAAAGAACTGCAGAAATATACAAAAAACTACCCAAAGTCGAACTGACCATTGCTGCGTTAATTGGCTCCTGCAATCGAACAGCGAGTTCTTTACGCGTGATCCAGTCGGAGCCTTCTGCAGAGCTGAAAAGAAAAAAGTTTTTTTTGAACGATTCAAAAAAAAACTTGCAGTCAAACAATAAAACATGCAATCTAAAATTTGAATCATGGCATACTGAATGGCTGCGTCGAGCTCGTTTGGCGCCAATCAGTGAGCAGTGAGCAATACAAAAGCAACCGATCAGCTGATTGCCAATGAATTACAGTTCGACTGCATGTGCTTGTCAAATGAATACAGACAAAAGCCATCAACCAAACGTACAATGGCTGCGGCAGATCTCGATCTTCCTCAACGGCTCTCTCAGACGCAAGCTCATTCAGGCGAACAATCTTCTTGTGAATATCCTGAAAAAAATGAAAATTATATTAAAAAACGCGCGGACTGTTGAAATTTTAAGCGAAAATTAAAGTTTATCGGAGCGATAAAACCAGATCAACTCAAATCACAATTTTTAAAAAAAGACTTGAATAGTTCGTCATACGAAACAAAATCTTATTCAATCAAAATGCAGTCAAAAAATCACAAATCTATGCGAAAAAACGTCAGTCTAAAGCAAAGCGAACCCTGAGCGTTTGGTAGAAGCGCGGTGTCATCGTGTAGAAGAACGTATGGAACGGACGTCCGGTTTCGTCGAATTGCGCACGTTGCGAGGGCGGGTACAGTTCGTCAGGGGGTCGCATGACTGGGCGCGCTTTTGCGGCGTACAGATTCGACGGAAGCAGGTAGCGGATGGCGCTGCAATAATTCTACTGCAGCGTTTTCCAAGTGTATATGAGGTGCATAATCAACCTAAAAACTTGCATCACACACCTAAAAATTTGCTCGTACACTAGACTTTTGCAGCTGGCAAAATCCAGAGCAATATTCTGAAGCTGGAAAACCATTCTCAAAAAAAGTCCTAAAAAACAAACCCGTGAAAAAAAACGGATTCTTTTCACAACAGATAAAACCGGTTTTTTTCAATCCCTAGTTGTACTTGTACAGCAGCAGAATCCGGGTTGAACAAAAAAACTAGATTTACACAAATTTTTTCACAAGTTAAGTTCGTTCGAAGCTTCAAACGCGATTTCACACTTCAACATCAAATTCGAAAAAAATCAAAAAAAAACTCACTCATCAATATCGTCCTGCGTCATCACGAACGGATCGAGTCCCATCATGTTTGCGAGGTGTCGTTTGCCGAGTTCGAATTGCTGCCGTTCGCGTTCCATGAATTCCTGTTTTTTGCGCGACTGCTCCAAATAGACGAGCATCGCTCTGTTGATTCGTTTCTTGGTGCCCGTCAACGGTGGTGATGGCAGCCGTTGGGTGTGCTGCGCGTTTTGTGGATGTTGCGGCAGTTTGGTCTGCAAAAAAACGGTGGGGCTGAATTTTGGATCGTATTATCTTTTATTTTGGTCCCGCAACACAATGCGCGCATAGATAGGTAAACAGTTTCATGGATGACGCGGGAATGCAAATTTGGTAAAGTGATCCGAGTCCCCTACATAGGGCGGAGTCACTTAGGTGACTTTGAATTGCCACAAAGATTGAAACTAGTTTCCTTTCTACGTCTGCACACGCATTCAGCCGCAGAACTTAAAAAATTGATAATACCAGGGTTCGGATTTGAAACACCGAATCATGACTGACTATCAAGTGAGCATTGGGACTCCATCAACAGGTATTTGCAGTCAACCATAGCGGTCTTGAAAATCACGTTTTCTTACCGAGGCAGCAGCGTCAAACGCTAACAATCGATTGCAACACTCAGTTCTGCACATGCTGAGTGGTGAGAGACGGAGTAAACTTGTCGTTCTGCTGACGGCCATGTTTGATGACGATGATCTCTTTTGTTAAGCCATTGTGATCAGGTTCTGAAAGAATGCCATCAAATTAGCAGCGTTCAAGCGGGCACACAGACTGGTCGTCGCTGCTCTGCAGCCAATCAGCACACTGTGCTTCAATGGTGGAAGCACTTGAATGAATGGTGTGAGCGTGCAGTTTGCAACTGACACAAACAGGTTCATTCAGTTGTCTTCAAAAAGGCTGATTTCTATTATGATGTTCCAGTTTCAGTTGGACAATCACCGCAGACGTTTGAAAAAAAAAAACACTTTTCGTGGTGCACTACAGAAACAAACCACTTTATTATCATACTTTCAAATAAAAAAAACAGAAGTATCAAAACATCGCGTTTAATGATGACGCATTCGTGCAGTAAAAAAACCGTGAATTTTTTTATTTTTAGATGAAAGTTTATTCAAAAACGGAAACGCGTTCAAGCAGTCAATAATTGGGAGAAACAAAGCAATTCAGAAATATGATGATGTGAAAGACACGATGGTTCAAACAAAAATATCCGTCTGAAAGGTGTTCACATTTTGAACACAGCGACAAAATACATAGCCCGAAAATGATAAGTGACAATTACAAAAATTCAAATCCAGCCTGCTGATTGGCTAAACCGTGCTGCCTACCCAATCAGCAAAGCATAGTCAATTCACATGCAGCCAATCAGTTTGCTTCTCCGCATGCAATCGTGTGTATTCAATACAAACTGGACTGTGCAAATTCAAACTCAAAGTCAAATGCGAACATCGCCTGCAGAACAACATCACTGCTCCCCTTTCATATCAACAATGCTCAGCAGCAGCTCCATGGTTTCATGAACGCGCCTGTTCAGACAGTCGTCGCAGTTGTGTCCAGGCGTGCGAAAATTCATGCAGCAACAGGCAGTGCGATGTTCACATTTCAGCGCGACCGTTTTTACGTCGCCGTCTTCGTCCGATTCGTTTTGAGGGAATCGACGTTTTTTGGTTTTATGTTGCGCAGTTCTGCAATGAATAGCAAATTTAAACCGATGAAAAAATTTGAAACCGACGGCTTGATTGGCTCTCACTTCCGTGGGGTTAGTAAAAAAACCGGTTTTTTATATGGCCCACATGTGCTGAAGTGTCAAAAACTCAAAACAATTGGTAAAAAAATCGGCTTCTTTATATCTGCAAAACGGAAAGAAAACGATGTGTTTGAGAAAAAATATTTCCCATGCCAACCCTACACCCACACTTTAATTGAATGCACTGATTGATTCTTATTACCATCAGCATGACGAAGCCAATCAGCAACATTCATTCATTCCGGTCCGGCTGTTTTCAAAATGTGTGCGAAAAGACACACTGATTGGTTGCATACGTCGAGCCGGGCAAATCAGCGTATCTGCATCGAAAGACAGTTCAATAGGCCAAATGGATGACGAAATGAAGCCCTTCTGTGGTCCAAGTCCCTGCACTTTCAAGCTGCGGTGGTCCGCTGCATCATATCACAAGTGTGCTGATGTGCTCGTGTGTGACATCAGAATGCCCCACGCGGGTATACCGATCAGAACCAACAAAACACATACCTCTCCATCTCCACGATTCCATTCCGCCGTTTATCCAGCTCCATCAACTTTTTGTGCTCCTTTGCATTCGTGAACTCGAGTGGATTTACACTGTGCAGCACCAACTTCGGACATTCAAACGTCGGCACGGACACTTTCAGCAGATTGCACAATTTGACCATGACATCATCGACGCGGGCGTGTATGACCAGGTCCGCTTTGTGGTGCTGAAGAAAAATAGCAAAGAAAGTTGTTGACAACGAAAAAGTAAAAACGAGCAAAAAGTAGTTGAAATTCGGTTGTTTGCTGGAAGATATTGTTGTGAAATCGGCGCGCTGGAGAAATTGCCGATAAAAAAGCAAGCAGAATGCCTGTGACCACGCACGTGCCAAATGAATTTCACAATCCATGGTGGGTGGCAACTGACACCACGGATGCTGGACACCACCAACAAAACAACAACGCAAAAGATATAGCACGGTGAAAACGTACATGTTTCGTCTTCTGCAAATTCACGACCACGAATTTACCGCCGCGTTTCTTCGTCAGCAACGGGAAATCCCCGGCCGGCACAATGCGCAGACTGGTGCCCAGACAGAGGCTGACGTCGGCAAATCTGACAACAACAAAAAACAACATTTTTTGCGTGACGTGTTGCTGCGGCTCATGACAAGCGCACGTTTTGTGACCGCATGCGCATGACGTCATTTCAGAACTTTCTGGTGAAACTCTTCAAGAAAAGCAATTCAGCCATTAGCCAACCTCGAATGCAACTCAGCCTGCTCCAAATCGCTTTCCGGTAAACAATGCTCCCAATCAAGGATCGTGTCGCGTAGGCGTCCACTGCAAGAAAAACAACAAAGAAAACGTGTCATTCCATCTAATAATCAGCCCACTGGATTTAATTAGAGTGATTGATTGTAGTCCTCTGAATAGCTAAATAGCGTACGATTCACGATGAAATTTGAATTGCCTAAAGCTCGGCTCTGTAACAACGGCCAAAAACACAATCAGACACTTTGAACGCACAATCATGCGAATGCACGCTGATTGGCTGGCCGCTAGATAGTATCAACGGAGCATAATGACTTCGTTAAACCAGGACTTTTTATACTTTACGAAATGAAACACGGTGTTTTCGCCTCCTAAAACAATGCGAACCCAACCGACAAGGTCGCCCATTCGCCTTTCTCATTCCACACGACACCCCGGTGTAGCGTTGGCCGATTGTTTGCACGCATGTGCTACGAACGTGTTCGCTGGAAAAGGGAGAAACTCAAACGTGTGTTTTGTTTTAAAAAAACAAACTTTTGTCTTAAAAGTGACTGGCAGCAACAGTTCGTTTTGGCCCCAAAACTTTAGTAAACTGTCAAAACTATGCAGCTTGTGCGTAAGCGCTGTTGGCTTCATTGAGCTGAGCTGAGAGCAGGACGAATCAGCAAAGCACCATTGAAAACCGTTGAAAACCAAGCAACATCTTGCGTTTTATTTACTTCATAATT
This sequence comes from Theristus sp. LFF4_11, assembly GCA_030248135.1. Classification (NCBI taxonomy): domain Eukaryota; kingdom Metazoa; phylum Nematoda; class Chromadorea; order Monhysterida; family Xyalidae; genus Theristus; species Theristus sp. LFF4_11. The sequence goes on along the minus strand of JASANC010002691.1, from coordinate 23,751 downwards.
ATAGGATCTTTTGTTGTTCGTCTCGAAGAAAATACAAAAGCGATATTACAAGCAGAAAGAAACTACAGAAGATTCCAACCTGCTGTCGACAACTCTGTTTTTTCATGTTCAAATTTCGAAAAGAGATTGCACACTCAGGGGTCCCAAAGTTTCTGATGCCTTATGGATGACACGGAAAAGAAACAGCAATAAAAATCGCAGAAACGAACGCTTTGCAGGTGTCGCATCGCTCGGTGAACATGTCGCCGTGCAGTGCCGAGAGACGATCGCGCGGAAAGCCGCTTCTCAGGTGAAGACCATCGATGTTTTGTGTGATGACGTATCTGCATTTTAAGATCGCAAGAAAATTAAAACGGAATACGCCAAATTTCAGCAGCTCTTTTGCTTGAAATCTTCGAATTCCAGCACGCTCATTTGCCGCATGCTTTATGCTGGTGCACACAACGACGACCAAAAACCAAATCGGTGCCATTTTTCTCGATTCAGATTCAAATGGAATCACCTGACATCGCGGTTGGGGATCGGGGCCGTATCACCTTGCCAATCAATCAATTACAGGAAAGCGATAACGCAGCGTTCGAAGGATTCCGAACACAGTGCAGAAACAAACACCAGCACCAGACCAGCCGTCATACCGTCAGACAAGGACAACCGAAACCGCAAACGAAACAAATGCCGCACAACTGATCGACCAACTTCACATAGCCGCATCGTTCCAGCGCGCCGAGTGCCATGTGACTGTAGGTCGGCCGGGCGTCGTCAAAGCTCATGTTGAATTGTGGCGCCTCACCGCGCTTCTCCAGCGTCCACACGCCGTTAGGGCCGCTGAAAACAACGCTCTGCAGCCACATGCAAGCAACAACAGTGACATCACCAATCAGCGGATATCAATAGTAATAGTTTGCTGCAGAAGAAAAGCGAACAATCAGCGGACATCAACATTTTCTTCAAAAAAACACAAAAAACTTCACCGAAAATCTGGTATGCCAGCGGCGGTGCTTAGACCGGCACCCGAATGTACCACCAAATGTCGGCTGCGTTTGATCCAGTAAAATAATTGTTGAATTTTTCTCTCCAGAATATCCGCTGAGTCGAGTAGCTGAAAATTTTGGAAGTGGATTCATGAATTTATCTACCACTAACAGCAACAGCAGAGAAACCCGTCTCAAAAATTTCAGATCAGTTTTTCCGGTGTTTCACTGTTGAACGGCAAACGGCAAAAACAGGCAAACGAGCAAACGACTTGAAAAA
>JASANC010002691.1:17500-20000 GCA_030248135.1 Theristus sp. LFF4_11 | reverse complement strand
CCATACCTTTTCCGTTGGAAAAGGCCGTAATGAACAACAGCCTTAAAAGTAACGCAAAACGCAATGCCTGGTGTGTTGCGGCTGCTACATTTGCTGGACGATGGTGCACTTGCGTATAAAGCAAGTCGGTCGATGACGGAAGCAGTAAAATGTTTATACTACGTCGACAAACCGGGGCAAATCAAAAACGCCGTTGCTTGTGAAAAAACCACAAAAGCAAAAAACGATTGTATGGTGTGAGTAGGCTGAAATAAAAAGTACACACACACTTTTTTCATACAAAGCACAGAGTTGGTTGAAACTCAGTTGCAGATACCTGGTTGATCCTGCCAGTGGTCATATGCTTGTCTCAAAGATTAAGCCATGCATGTCTAAGCATAAACTAACGTAAAGTGAAGCCGCGAATAGCTCATTACAACAGCCGTTGTTTCTTGGATCTCCGTATCTTACTTGGATAACTGTGGTAATTCTAGAGCTAATACACGCAATCGAGCCTCGACCTTACGGGACAGGCGCATTTATTAGAACAAAACCAATCGGCGCTTGCGCTGTGCGTTTGATGAATCTGAATAACTTTGTTGATCGCTTCGGTCTTTGTACCGGCGATGCATCCTTCAAGTGTCTGCCTTATCAACTTTCGACGGTAGTTTATGTGCCTACCGTGGTTGTAACGGGTAACGGAGAATAAGGGTTCGACTCCGGAGAGGGAGCCTGAGAAACGGCTACCACTTCTAAGGAAGGCAGCAGGCGCGCAAATTACCCACTCTCGGCACGAGGAGGTAGTGACGAAAAATAACAAGACGGTGCTCTCGTGAGTACCGTCATTGGAATGAGTACAATCCAAACCCTTTAACGAGGACCTAGCGGAGGGCAAGTCTGGTGCCAGCAGCCGCGGTAATTCCAGCTCCGCCAGTGTATATCTATGCTGCTGCGGTTAAAAAGCTCGTAGTTGGATCTGCGTGTCACGAACCGGTCCGTCTTTCAGGCGTGTACTGGCTTCGGACACTGAAACGTCGGTTTTCTCTTGGTGCCCTTAACCGGGTGTCTTGAGTGGCCGGCAGGTTTACTTTGAAAAAATTAGAGTGCTCAAAACAAGCGTCTCGCTTGAATAGTGGTGCATGGAATAATAGAATAGGACCTCGGTTCTATTTTGTTGGTTTTCGGAACACGAGGTAATGATTAAGAGGGACAGACGGGGGCATTCGTATTGCGACGTTAGAGGTGAAATTCTTGGATCGTCGCAAGACGCCCGACTGCGAAAGCATTTGCCAAGAATGTTTTCATTAATCAAGAACGAAAGTTAGAGGTTCGAAGGCGATCAGATACCGCCCTAGTTCTAACCGTAAACGATGCCAACTAGCGATCCGTCGGTGTTACTTAGACCCAACGGGGAGCTTCCCGGAAACGAAAGTTTGTGGGTTCCGGGGGAAGTATGGTTGCAAAGCTGAAACTTAAAGGAATTGACGGAAGGGCACCACCAGGAGTGGAGCCTGCGGCTTAATTTGACTCAACACGGGAAAACTCACCCGGCCCGGACACCGTAAGGATTGACAGATTGAGAGCTCTTTCTTGATTCGGTGGGTGGTGGTGCATGGCCGTTCTTAGTTGGTGGAGCGATTTGTCTGGTTTATTCCGATAACGAACGAGACTCCAACCTACTAACTAGTGGGAGGATCTCTTTGTCCTCGTCACTTCTTAGAGGGACAAGCGGTGTTTAACCGCATGAGAAGGAGCAATAACAGGTCTGTGATGCCCTTAGATGTCCGGGGCTGCACGCGCGCTACACTGAAGGAATCAGCGTGCTAGAAAACCTTGTCTGACATGGCTAGGTAACCCCTTGAAAATCCTTCGTGCTTGGGATCGGGACTTGCAAATGTGTCCCTTGAACGAGGAATTCCCAGTAAGTGCGGGTCATAAGCTCGCGCTGATTACGTCCCTGCCCTTTGTACACACCGCCCGTCGCTGCCCGGGACTGAGCCGTTTCGAGAAGACTGGGGACGGACGACTTGAGGCCTTAACCGGCTTTTTGTCGACTGAAACCACTTTAATCGCAGCGGCTTGAACCGGGCAAAAGTCGTAACAAGGTTTCCGTAGGTGAACCTGCGGAAGGATCATCACTAATGCTATTATAAATAGCAGCAGCAGCAGCAGTCGTCGCAATGCGTGTGTGCGCCACACAAAGAGCGACGCAAACGACCGCAGCGGCTGCGCGCCGGACGGTCAACCAATATATTGAGCCGGCTTGAACGGTACCTGCTCCCGAATTGCATAGTGGCGTGTCGCTACCGGCCTTCCGTCCATTGCAAATCGGCACAACTTTGCTGACGCAAAGTAGGCTTAAAGAGGAGCGCAGACTATACGCGCCCCGCCGTTCACAAAACCTCATCATTAAACCAAAAACTAAAAAATGCCAATACTACACTATTCTAAGCGGTGGATCACTTGGTTTGCGGGTCGATGAAGAGCGCAGCTAACTGCGTTACTCAATGCGAATTGCAGA
>JASANC010002691.1:10000-12500 GCA_030248135.1 Theristus sp. LFF4_11 | reverse complement strand
ACTGTGGTAATTCTAGAGCTAATACACGCAATCGAGCCTCGACCTTACGGGACAGGCGCATTTATTAGAACAAAACCAATCGGCGCTTGCGCTGTGCGTTTGATGAATCTGAATAACTTTGTTGATCGCTTCGGTCTTTGTACCGGCGATGCATCCTTCAAGTGTCTGCCTTATCAACTTTCGACGGTAGTTTATGTGCCTACCGTGGTTGTAACGGGTAACGGAGAATAAGGGTTCGACTCCGGAGAGGGAGCCTGAGAAACGGCTACCACTTCTAAGGAAGGCAGCAGGCGCGCAAATTACCCACTCTCGGCACGAGGAGGTAGTGACGAAAAATAACAAGACGGTGCTCTCGTGAGTACCGTCATTGGAATGAGTACAATCCAAACCCTTTAACGAGGACCTAGCGGAGGGCAAGTCTGGTGCCAGCAGCCGCGGTAATTCCAGCTCCGCCAGTGTATATCTATGCTGCTGCGGTTAAAAAGCTCGTAGTTGGATCTGCGTGTCACGAACCGGTCCGTCTTTCAGGCGTGTACTGGCTTCGGACACTGAAACGTCGGTTTTCTCTTGGTGCCCTTAACCGGGTGTCTTGAGTGGCCGGCAGGTTTACTTTGAAAAAATTAGAGTGCTCAAAACAAGCGTCTCGCTTGAATAGTGGTGCATGGAATAATAGAATAGGACCTCGGTTCTATTTTGTTGGTTTTCGGAACACGAGGTAATGATTAAGAGGGACAGACGGGGGCATTCGTATTGCGACGTTAGAGGTGAAATTCTTGGATCGTCGCAAGACGCCCGACTGCGAAAGCATTTGCCAAGAATGTTTTCATTAATCAAGAACGAAAGTTAGAGGTTCGAAGGCGATCAGATACCGCCCTAGTTCTAACCGTAAACGATGCCAACTAGCGATCCGTCGGTGTTACTTAGACCCAACGGGGAGCTTCCCGGAAACGAAAGTTTGTGGGTTCCGGGGGAAGTATGGTTGCAAAGCTGAAACTTAAAGGAATTGACGGAAGGGCACCACCAGGAGTGGAGCCTGCGGCTTAATTTGACTCAACACGGGAAAACTCACCCGGCCCGGACACCGTAAGGATTGACAGATTGAGAGCTCTTTCTTGATTCGGTGGGTGGTGGTGCATGGCCGTTCTTAGTTGGTGGAGCGATTTGTCTGGTTTATTCCGATAACGAACGAGACTCCAACCTACTAACTAGTGGGAGGATCTCTTTGTCCTCGTCACTTCTTAGAGGGACAAGCGGTGTTTAACCGCATGAGAAGGAGCAATAACAGGTCTGTGATGCCCTTAGATGTCCGGGGCTGCACGCGCGCTACACTGAAGGAATCAGCGTGCTAGAAAACCTTGTCTGACATGGCTAGGTAACCCCTTGAAAATCCTTCGTGCTTGGGATCGGGACTTGCAAATGTGTCCCTTGAACGAGGAATTCCCAGTAAGTGCGGGTCATAAGCTCGCGCTGATTACGTCCCTGCCCTTTGTACACACCGCCCGTCGCTGCCCGGGACTGAGCCGTTTCGAGAAGACTGGGGACGGACGACTTGAGGCCTTAACCGGCTTTTTGTCGACTGAAACCACTTTAATCGCAGCGGCTTGAACCGGGCAAAAGTCGTAACAAGGTTTCCGTAGGTGAACCTGCGGAAGGATCATCACTAATGCTATTATAAATAGCAGCAGCAGCAGCAGTCGTCGCAATGCGTGTGTGCGCCACACAAAGAGCGACGCAAACGACCGCAGCGGCTGCGCGCCGGACGGTCAACCAATATATTGAGCCGGCTTGAACGGTACCTGCTCCCGAATTGCATAGTGGCGTGTCGCTACCGGCCTTCCGTCCATTGCAAATCGGCACAACTTTGCTGACGCAAAGTAGGCTTAAAGAGGAGCGCAGACTATACGCGCCCCGCCGTTCACAAAACCTCATCATTAAACCAAAAACTAAAAAATGCCAATACTACACTATTCTAAGCGGTGGATCACTTGGTTTGCGGGTCGATGAAGAGCGCAGCTAACTGCGTTACTCAATGCGAATTGCAGACACATTGAGCATCGGCATCTCGAACGCACATTGCGGCATCGAGGTTTTCTCTTGATGCCACGCCTGGTCGAGGGTCGTTTAAAATGATCAAAATCACTTTGACACTGTCTTTTCAAAGGAAGCAATCAGCCCATAGCCGCAGCAATTCGCTCGCGTGCTCTGGTGCTGTGCTACACATGTACTTCTAAAGGTGCAAATGAGAGTGCAAATGAACCGGCAAAAAGTGGTTGCTTGTGTGTGCCTATATATAAAGTAACCGTGTTAACATATAGATTCGGCCTCGATTCAGACGTGATTACCCGCTGAATTTAAGCATATTACTAAGCGGAGGAAAAGAAACTAACCAGGATTCCCCTAGTAAGGGCGACTGAACGGGGAAATGCCCAACACCGAATCCCCTGGTGTTAGCCAGAGTGAATTGTGGTGTATAGAAGAGCCTATCCGGCAGCTGTGTGTT
>JASANC010002691.1:0-2500 GCA_030248135.1 Theristus sp. LFF4_11 | reverse complement strand
CGCAGCCGCTGCGGTCGTTTGCGTCGCTCTTTGTGTGGCGCACACACGCATTGCGACGACTGCTGCTGCTGCTGCTATTTATAATAGCATTAGTGATGATCCTTCCGCAGGTTCACCTACGGAAACCTTGTTACGACTTTTGCCCGGTTCAAGCCGCTGCGATTAAAGTGGTTTCAGTCGACAAAAAGCCGGTTAAGGCCTCAAGTCGTCCGTCCCCAGTCTTCTCGAAACGGCTCAGTCCCGGGCAGCGACGGGCGGTGTGTACAAAGGGCAGGGACGTAATCAGCGCGAGCTTATGACCCGCACTTACTGGGAATTCCTCGTTCAAGGGACACATTTGCAAGTCCCGATCCCAAGCACGAAGGATTTTCAAGGGGTTACCTAGCCATGTCAGACAAGGTTTTCTAGCACGCTGATTCCTTCAGTGTAGCGCGCGTGCAGCCCCGGACATCTAAGGGCATCACAGACCTGTTATTGCTCCTTCTCATGCGGTTAAACACCGCTTGTCCCTCTAAGAAGTGACGAGGACAAAGAGATCCTCCCACTAGTTAGTAGGTTGGAGTCTCGTTCGTTATCGGAATAAACCAGACAAATCGCTCCACCAACTAAGAACGGCCATGCACCACCACCCACCGAATCAAGAAAGAGCTCTCAATCTGTCAATCCTTACGGTGTCCGGGCCGGGTGAGTTTTCCCGTGTTGAGTCAAATTAAGCCGCAGGCTCCACTCCTGGTGGTGCCCTTCCGTCAATTCCTTTAAGTTTCAGCTTTGCAACCATACTTCCCCCGGAACCCACAAACTTTCGTTTCCGGGAAGCTCCCCGTTGGGTCTAAGTAACACCGACGGATCGCTAGTTGGCATCGTTTACGGTTAGAACTAGGGCGGTATCTGATCGCCTTCGAACCTCTAACTTTCGTTCTTGATTAATGAAAACATTCTTGGCAAATGCTTTCGCAGTCGGGCGTCTTGCGACGATCCAAGAATTTCACCTCTAACGTCGCAATACGAATGCCCCCGTCTGTCCCTCTTAATCATTACCTCGTGTTCCGAAAACCAACAAAATAGAACCGAGGTCCTATTCTATTATTCCATGCACCACTATTCAAGCGAGACGCTTGTTTTGAGCACTCTAATTTTTTCAAAGTAAACCTGCCGGCCACTCAAGACACCCGGTTAAGGGCACCAAGAGAAAACCGACGTTTCAGTGTCCGAAGCCAGTACACGCCTGAAAGACGGACCGGTTCGTGACACGCAGATCCAACTACGAGCTTTTTAACCGCAGCAGCATAGATATACACTGGCGGAGCTGGAATTACCGCGGCTGCTGGCACCAGACTTGCCCTCCGCTAGGTCCTCGTTAAAGGGTTTGGATTGTACTCATTCCAATGACGGTACTCACGAGAGCACCGTCTTGTTATTTTTCGTCACTACCTCCTCGTGCCGAGAGTGGGTAATTTGCGCGCCTGCTGCCTTCCTTAGAAGTGGTAGCCGTTTCTCAGGCTCCCTCTCCGGAGTCGAACCCTTATTCTCCGTTACCCGTTACAACCACGGTAGGCACATAAACTACCGTCGAAAGTTGATAAGGCAGACACTTGAAGGATGCATCGCCGGTACAAAGACCGAAGCGATCAACAAAGTTATTCAGATTCATCAAACGCACAGCGCAAGCGCCGATTGGTTTTGTTCTAATAAATGCGCCTGTCCCGTAAGGTCGAGGCTCGATTGCGTGTATTAGCTCTAGAATTACCACAGTTATCCAAGTAAGATACGGAGATCCAAGAAACAACGGCTGTTGTAATGAGCTATTCGCGGCTTCACTTTACGTTAGTTTATGCTTAGACATGCATGGCTTAATCTTTGAGACAAGCATATGACCACTGGCAGGATCAACCAGGTATCTGCAACTGAGTTTCAACCAACTCTGTGCTTTGTATGAAAAAAGTGTGTGTGTACTTTTTATTTCAGCCTACTCACACCATACAATCGTTTTTTGCTTTTGTGGTTTTTTCACAAGCAACGGCGTTTTTGATTTGCCCCGGTTTGTCGACGTAGTATAAACATTTTACTGCTTCCGTCATCGACCGACTTGCTTTATACGCAAGTGCACCATCGTCCAGCAAATGTAGCAGCCGCAACACACCAGGCATTGCGTTTTGCGTTACTTTTAAGGCTGTTGTTCATTACGGCCTTTTCCAACGGAAAAGGTATGGCCTTTTCCAACGGAAAAGGTTTGTTGTTGTGTTGTTTGTTGTCCCCTTTTCATCCTTACCCAACGACCCTGGGGAAAGGCAGTGTCGCAATTTTTTATTGGCCACCACATGGGCTGCGACGTTGGAAGCAGTTTTTTTTGCTATAGAAGTGGGCGTTGGGCAAGCTGCGCTGGTATGCATGGGCGCGATGTCATTAAGTTCCTCGCCACCGGAACAGCAATCTTGTGAATCAAGAAAGCCGACGTTTGAGCTGGCTGCCGAACCATTCAGCTCCACGCAACCAAACGCAA
>JASANC010002690.1:0-15616 GCA_030248135.1 Theristus sp. LFF4_11 | reverse complement strand
AGAAAATTTTTTTCAAATTTTTTTTAAGTTTGAAAAAAAAATCCAAATTTTAAAAAAAAAAACGAAAAAAAAATAAAAAAAAAATTTTTTTCAAAGCCCCTAACCCTTTCAAAGCCCCTATCATGGTACGTGTTTTCGATACGATGACTTGAAGAGTGGGCTCTCGCCATGTGGCAGATAGCATAGCTGGTTGAACCTGAAAGTAAGTGTCTTGGGGGGGGGCGACCGGGTCGACAGGGGTTGCCGACTTAGCTGCAGCAAACAGGAATTTTTGAACACAGTCAAATTTTGGTAATTTTCTAAAGAGGAACAACTAAGAACGGTTCAATATTCAAGTACACGTCAAAAATTGTCCTGTTTTACTGTTGAAAATGCAACTTTCTCTCTATGAAATGGACATAATTTCAATAAAACACGATTTTCGCTCTTATAGTTTTCCGGATCGTTCTGAAAATAGTCTAGATGAACTCAGCTCGACGAGACGCTTCGAACAAACCTAACTTGTAAAAAAAAAAAATTTTTTTAATTTTTTTTTTAATTTAAAAAAAAAATCCGGATTTTTTTTCCTTAACCCTAGGGGGGGTCTCCGCCAGACAAAATTTCATGGGGGTGTGGGGGGTGTCGGCCAAATTTTCGAGGGGGGGGGGGCAGTAGCGAAAGTGCGGGTTGGCCTACATAGGGAAAGAAATATTTTGTACTAAACAGCAGAAAGAAAACCAGAGCGTGAATTATAAGCAATCGCGCTTTAGTGATAGACATTGATGTTTTAGAAAGGTGTGCCAGCCAATTCATTTCTAGTTTTCTTTTATTTAGTTCAAAGCGAAGAAAATGTAATTCCATGTTGCAACTTCTTTGATCAAGAAAAGTGGTGAAGAAGCAGAAAACAAAGCGGCGCCGTTCGTGGGCTTTCGACCGTTGTCCGCGATCTCAATGGCGAAAAAGGCCACCCTGAATGTTTGAACCAGAAAAATGGTGATTGTTGAATTGTATTAATGAATTGAATTGCTGTTGGTTGCACGTTGCACTGGACCACGACGACCAGAAACAGAAAACATAAAGGATGGTTGGTTGGTTGATCGCACCTGATTGGGTAGCCGAGGAAACAAATAAGAAAACGGGAATCTAGCACGCTGATTGTTGGAACAGGAAAACAAATGAAAAAGAATCTGCACGCTGATTGGTGGTTGCACCTGGCTGCCACGACAAAAAATTTCTGGGCGCACATTTCGATCAGTGGCTCAAAACTTCGTGCTTGCACTAAGGAAGAGGGAACAGACAGACAGATCTCACAGCTAATACAATTAAAAAACTGGTGAGTTGAAGGAGAGACTGATATGTAATGTAACGGCGAATGAAATCGGTTCATCGTCCTGATTTGTTTTCTGATCTATTTTCCGCATCGACAAGCGTTACAGATGGGTTCCCGACACTTCTCCACAGATGGGTAGATGCTGTGCGTGTGCAGCCGCTGCACCCGTGCCAGTGGAATGGATTTTTGATGAAGATGCATGTGCATTTCTTTCATAATGTAGCACTCCGGAAAGGGCGGGGGAGGGTTGGGGGGGGTCCACCCCCCCCCCCTCAGCCGAAAATCCTGCCCGTGCACGGGCAGATACCCGTGTACCCCCCTCCCCCCCTTTACCTCGACACGGGTACTAGACTCCCCCCCACCCCCCTCCGCGAGAAAACACGGGATCGCACCCCCCCCCCCTCACGGTGGTCAATCTCATCTCAATTTTTTTCAAAAATACCGTAATTTTTGCATTTTTCTTGACGTTTGTGTCTGTCCCTGCATAGATTTTGTTGTTTCTGACTAAACAAGCAGCTTGTTTGCACAAAATATTCTGTATTTTACAAGAATTTCTGTGTTTTTCTAAGGCAAAAATTTGGTATTACCCGTGCGATCCCGTGCACCCCCCCTCACGAAATTTTTCTGCCAGTGCACCCCCCCTCAGGAAAATTTGCTGCCCGTGCACCCCCCCCTCACCGAGAAGGCACCTGACCCCCCCCTCTAAAATTGGGCAAACACCCCCCCCCCCTCACCCGAGGTCCCGCTTTCGCTACTGGGGGGGGTCCGATGGGGGGGGTGCCCGGTTTTAGGGGGGGTGGCACGGTGCCCCCCACCCCCCCCCCCACCAGTACCGTGGGCGGGGGGGGGGGTGGGGGGGTACACCCCCCCAGAGCACCCGAGACCGTCGGGTGGGGGGGGGGGGGGGGCACCGTCCCACCCCCCCCCTAAAACCGGGCACCCCCCCCCATCGTACCCCCCCTCGAAAATTTGGCCGACACCACCCCCCCCCCCCCCCAGTTAATTTTGTCTGGCGGACACCCCCCCCCCCAAAATTTTCTGCACACCCTAAATTTTTTTTCGAAAATCATGATTTTTTGTCTATAAAGTCCATAATATAAGCTGAATATATGATAACTTGACCATCTTCATTGTAATTTCAAAGATTTTGCAGCAAAATTTAGCGTTTTTCCTTTCAAATTTAAGCGAAAAATTTCATGGGGGGGGTGGGGGGGGGACCCCCCCCCCACAGAAAATTTTGAAAAAATGCACCCCCCCATGGGACCCCCCTGGGGGGGGGTCCCACGTTACCATAGGTTGGACCCCCCCTCACTTTTTGGTCGGCACCCCCCCCACGGTACCAGACCCCCCCCCTCGAAATTTTTTTGGGCCCACGGTACTGCCCTACACCCGACGGTCTCTGGTGCTCTGGGGGGGTGTACCCCCCCCCCACCCCCCCTCGCCCACGGTACTGCACGACACGAAGCAGCAGGCAACCAGACAACGTAGCGCTTGCAAACGGAGCAGCGAGCACAATCGGACGCTCTGCGAGGCGAATCGTCACCTTATCTGCATCGGAAATGGTAGGCCAAGCTTTGGGACGCTCAAAAACTTCATCGCAGATGTTGTCGTAGCCTAAAATCAGTCGGTAAAACGGCCCAAAATCGACTGCTAAAGGTTTTACGAGGTATAATCAAAGAAAATTTTTGTTGAACTTTCGAAAAATTGTGCCAAAATTGAGGTTTTCAGAGCATATTTGAGGAAAATTTTTCGATTTTTTTTTAAATCGGCATTTTTGTTTTTTTTAATCACTTTTTTTCAAAAAAAATTTTCATTTTTGTTTAACAACCCTAGTGCTTAGGTAAATGTCATTATTTGGTCATTTTGACCGACGTACTCTATGTTTTTCGATTTGGATGACTTCTAGAGTCAATTTTTAGCGTTGAAATGACTTAACTGAATTGAAATATCGTTTCAGAAACTCAAAAACTTCATCGCAGATGTTGTTGAAGACTGAAATCAATCGGTAAAACGGTCCAAAATCGGCTGCTAAAGGTTTTACGAGGTATTTTGAACTTTTTTCTAAAAATTGTGCCGCCAAAATTGAGGTTTTCTGAGCTTATTAGACGAAAATGCCGCCCCCCGTGCAAAAAAAAATTGCCGCCGCGTCTTTTCTTTTCAGAGACAGAAGAAAGAGATCGATCGATCAGTTCAACAGGCTGCCGTTTTGCTTTGTTGGGTAAACCGGTTGAAGGAAATCGAAACAACAAATACAATCAAATTATTTGGCAAATCTGTTGGTCAGGCGTTTCGCTAATTATTCGTTGGTGGACGCCGACACCGTTTGTGGACTCGTCAGCAACAAAAACCAACACAAAGACAAAAGCGCGACGACGACGACGACGGCCACGATGAGCGGCGACGGCGTCATTCTGTTCTGCGGTCTGTTCAGCGTGTTGCTCGTCGTGAATGCAGCCGTGATCACGAATGTCGGCCAGAAGGAGAGCGAAGCGCACGGCGCCGCTGGCGGTGCACAACGCTCGCCGCACGAACGATTCGAAGAGGAACACCACAAGGACGGTCGGCACGACATGGACAAAGACCACGAGGCCGTGCTTGGTCGGTACTCGGCGGATCGGGTTGGATTGGATGTGTACTGTTTGTGGAGAGCAGATAGAGGGGCTCTTCAGAGTTTTGTTTGGCACGTTGACTTTTTTTGGTATGTGGGATGGTTGGGTGGGCGGTGCGCACCATTTGCCGTCGTCACAGCATTGCGAAACGTAGGGGGATGCACGGTCGCGTTGTAATTGAATTGCATGCGGAGACGGCATTTGCGAAGCAGCGGCCTTTTGCTGTGTTGCACTGGCACGGAGACATTTGAGTTTTGCGCGCTTCAAAAATCTGCAGGCGGAGACACGGCTCTGAAACGCAGCAGTATACCTGCCAGTTCCATATTTTTTGTCCAATAATCCCATCCCACCAAAACATCGTCGCTCATGTGCGCAGGCTCAAAAAAGACGGCCGAAGAGTTCGATCACCTGACGCCGGACGAGTCGAAGACGCGTCTGCGTGCGCTCGCGAAGAAAATGGACACAAATCAGGACGGCTACGTGTCGCACGAGGAGCTGGTTGAGTGGATCGTGAACTCGATGAAGCAGCTTGACGCCGAAGAGGCCGAGGAGAGATTCGATGTGAGCGGATTAGTTCGGTTGAGCGGCGTTTCGAGGCGGTTGTGTTTATTGAGCAGTTTTTTTTGAGTGGGTTAGTTTGGTTACCCATTTGATGATGTTGCTGCAAAAAAGCAAACTTCACGTCAGTCGTTCTGGCTGTTCTAGACTACGAGTAAAAATGAGCTTGTTGAGCGACGTGGGTAGCGTCCGTTGATTCGCGCCGATCTTGTATGGGCCTCTTGTCTGTCGGAAACAGTTTATTATTGAAGTGGCTTCTTTTTGCTTTTTGCTGCAAGCAAAAAATCGATGGATGGACTGATTAGATTGAGCAGTCTTTTTAGCTTTCTTCGTTTTTGGCTCTTGAATGGTGAAAAACGCGGTTTTTTCAGGAAATGGACGAAGATGGTGACGGACTGATAAGCTGGAGTGAATATATCTCGGACGCGTTTGGGCCCGATGACGAGGACGATGATCAGATCGACGAAGCAGACAAGGTTCGCTGGGTTGTTGGGATGCTTTTTTTCAAAACGTCTCACTTCAGAATCCAACGTTGTCGGGCAGAGCAAAGGGCAAAGTTTAACGGACAGTCAAAAAAATCGGAAGCCAATTGTAAAACCACATATTGCACTCTCCGAGGCTATGACGCTGTTTTTTCCTCGGAAAGCGCTGTTTTTTGTTTTCCCGAGCAACTGAAACAGCCACCAGTGTCAGAGTTTCAGTTCAGACCCAAAACTACCCATCATCACGACTCACGAATTTCGCCCTCTTAAACTAAAAACCCGTTTTGCTTGTTGCGTTGGCTTGTGGCCACCACCGCCACGCATATGTGCGTAAATACGACGTGTCAGTCCGCAGCGCACAAGACGAAAACTCACGTTAAAGCCCAACCACATAGTTGTTCTAGGGGGGCCTGGGAGGGGGGGGGGGCGCCCCCCCCAAAAAAATTTTTCGAATCTATCTATCAGACAGGTTTTTTCGGCTCAGCTATTATCTATCTGAAAAAATATCTCAGCCAGCCATCTATCTACGAAAACCAAAACTTGCCCAAAATTGACCATTTTTGCTTGTAATTCTTGAAAATTTCGCTAATATTATGTAAAATAGGCGTTTATACTTGATTTTTAGTGTGTTTTTAGCATTATTTTGCTGTTTTTATGGCTTTTTAGCGTTTTAACTATCTATCTATCAAATTTCAAAATTTTGACCCCCCCCCCATAGTCACAACCAAATACACAAAATGCAGCGTTTTCTTTTCAGCGACTAATGGAGGAAGACAAGTATTATTTCACGGCGGCTGACGGCGACAACGACCAGAAATTGGATCGCAAGGAATTCGCCGCGTTTCAAGTGCCTGAGAACCATCCGCACATGCACGAGGCGCTCGTCGAGCAGGCGCTGAAGGACAAGGACAAGAACAAGGACGGCTACATCGACTTCAACGAATTCATCGATGACCAAGGTTCAGGTTGGGCGTCGGGCGGTTGATTCGATGATGAGTTCTGGCCGACACTTTTGGAGAAACTTTTTCGACCATTTTTGATTTTCTTAGAATCTCTGCACTTTGCTCTCGATTTTGCATTTTGGTTGAGATTTCGAAGTTACTATTGGTCATGTCGTGCGTTGTGCCTGTGTGTTTGTCGCTATTGACTGCACACCAGCACACCGCACCGTCCGAGAATGTACGTGGCTTTCAATCTAGGACTTCCATTTTCTCTGAACGTCACTTACGAAAACGGTCAGTTCAAGAACAGACTGGCAACTAGAAATACTCAACAACCAACTATTTTTAAACTCTGCTACTGAATTCGTATGCAAGCGGAGAAAGGAAACTAGTTTCAATCTTTATGTGGCAATTCAAAATTGTTAGGTGACTCGCTCCAATTTAGGCGACTCGCGGAACACTGTACCAATTTTGAATTCCCGCGTCATCCATGAAAACTGTTCACCTATCTATGCGCGCATTGTGTCTCGGGACCAAAATAAAAGCATCCTACGCAGGCGAAAGCTTCAAGCAGCCCGACCACGAGTGGTTCCAAGTGGAGAAGTCGCGCTACGAGACGGACTACGATCAAAACAAGGACGGCCTGTTGGACAAAACCGAGATGCTCCGGTGGCTGGTGCCGGCGTTGGCGGACACTGCGGCCGAGGAGGCGAAACATTTGTTCGGTGAGACTGACTCGAACAAGGACGATCAACTGACGTATGATGAAATCGTCGCGCAACACCAGTTGTGGGTCGGCAGCGAGGCGACCAATTACGGCGAACATTTGGACAAGATGAAGGATGAACTCTAGCCGGCGGCCTTTACTTGAGTGCTTGGATTTGTTCAGACTGGTTTGTAGGGTGGAACCTGTCTGTCTGAAAACGTGGTTGCTCATGAATCATTGCATTACCATCCACGGTGTTGGGTCTTGACACAATCAAATCAGTTTGAACGGTCGTGATCCGGCCATTCCAGGGGAATTCATGGCAGACTTTTGATTTTTTCACTTGTGCAACTGTCGTCTTCTTTGGCGACAACGAAAGTTGCGGTGAAATCCAGTGAAGTCGAGACCCAATGGTTACTGTATTCCGATGATTCGATGTGTGTCTCCCAAATTGGGGCTGCCGTTTTTTTACCCTTTTCACCCAACCGCGCAAATCTGAGATTGTTTCGGCGTTGTTTCAGTTAGACAGGCTTCAATGAGTGGGCGATTTTTACGGGGTCTTCTGATTTAATGCTGTTCAGTTCAGTGCTTCCTCTGGGATTGTATTGTTTTTAGTTTTATTTATTTACGTATTAGAATATCAAAAAGGTCTTGATCGGTCTGTTATCCGGTTGCATTTTTTTGTCGAAGAAATCGATTCACAAACTTTTTCTGGTTTCAACGAATTTGCTGTTTTTTTTGCCAAATGAAGAGATTTATTTGTGCCATTAAGGGTATTTTTATTCGAACTGAACGAACACACCTATTCATGGTACTGATTGGTCGTGTGTCTGTGAATTTGGCACGTTGATTGCTGCAGCTAATCAGGGTGCTAGACTTTCACAAACTTGCCGAATGCTGAAATCGCATTGTTTTGGTGTGTTTGAAAAACAAACTTGATTGTTATAGATTGTCTGCAGTGCCCAAGTCCAAAGATTTTTTTTTAATTAAATAAGTCAATTTATTTCATTCAGGGTTCAGCCCGTTGAAATGAAAACGTCAAATGAAATTTGTGCGTGTGTGCACACTGATTTTTTACTTCTGTCTATTGCTTCATTTCGTTGTTACTATGATGTGCGTTTGTGGTGTGTGCAATTTCTACTGACCAAGTTTTGCCTATGTAAAAATGCGCAATGTAACGGTGCATTCAAACTTCATTATATCGTTTCTTATTATTGTTTGTTTTTTTCGTGCAACAGGTTAAAATAAGCGAACATTATTGTTTCATTGCTTTCCATTATTTATTACACAACATTCAAATTCAATTACAACGTCCAAACAAAAAACAATCTTCCACAAAAAAATCACAGCCAGCACACGTCATTGAAATGTTCTCTGAAGAAATAAGGCGCACTTTTAAAGGAAAAAATGAAAAAAAAATAACAGGAAGGAAACATGGCAAGGCGAAAACATGAAAAGATATGGCAAGGCCGCAAGGCAAAAGCAAATAGAGATAGTTGTTCAAAAAGAAATCATTTTCTGCATCATGAAACTTGAGAAAAACTGAGCGACGGAAAATTGAACCGATTTACAAATCAATACGGCAATAACAAATAAAAAAAACTAACTGCTACGAAAAGCATCGTACCACAAATCAAGCAAAACCTGAATTGCGAAAAAATTCCACTTTGATTCTAAACGTCAAATAAATACCACGTGTTACATACAATCGACAAACGGAAGTGCAAAATCCAAATCCATGTTGTTGGCGGGGGCGCGGGGGAGGCCAATCAAAATTCACGTGATGCAGCCAATCAGCCTACTGCGCGCCATTTGCATTTCGGCAGAGAATATACAGAAAAACAAAACATAGTTCAGGCGCACCCTGCACTGCACAAGGCCTCCTTCAAAAGCGTGGTGGTGTGCACTTCACAAATACGGTCTTCCGATCTCATCATTCAACGAATAAAGTTTCCAATTTCGATTGGCTTTTCCATTGACCACGACTGCGTGTGCCCATCAATCACAGCGCGTTCTGCTGCGCCCTCGGCTGACGGCCTTTCTGTTGCTGGTTGAGTCTACGCGCCTCGGCGAGTATTTGATTTCGGATGGCGGCGTCTTCGATGCCGAGATCGCGTAGGTCGACGTCGCTCAACTGGACGAACGTCTCCATGTCGACCTGAACGAAGTGCTCATCTTCTGTTTTTTCTAATGCCATTCACGACAACGCGGTCGTTTGGTGTTCAACAACGATTTATTTCGCAACGTTTGGTACCTGATGGTTTCCGGTACCGGTGCGCGAATAATTATAAAACGTTTTTGGACAAATGGACATTGTTTACGGTTATGAGTGTACGGACAAATTGAACATGAACGAAAGAATTGGGCTAGAATCGCGTGATAAAAAAACTCAAGAACAGAATAATGAACATCAACGACTTGGCTTATCCGCAAACGTGAACACACAACAAAAATGAATTCGAATTCACGCAAACCTCTTGTTCGCAGAACACATCCGCGTAATGATCCAACTGCAGTTTCCTTAGTACGGCTTCCACTTCTTCTGGAAAAGAAATTCAAAGATTTAGGTTTGCCATGGTAAAATTTTCGCTTGAAGTAAACCGTGCGTTACACACCATCGCAACGCAACAACAAACACACGCGCGTGCTGGTCTGGTACACACACTATTTTATAACGCTGCGTGCCTGTGCTATGTGTTTGTATGAGACCGCACAATATTGAACTGGAATCACGGTTCTCTAGCGAAACGCTTCAACAACACAATAGCAGACAGGCAGGGTGTGTCAAATGGCGTGACCTCCCCTCTGACAAGTTCCACAAATCACCCTGTACCTTCCTCGACCGACACTGGCAGCGGCTCCGGCGTCGACATGCTGTGCGGACGTAAACGGCCCGCAGAACTCGGGCGCGTCTGTTGAGTGGCTACAGTCGAATGTTGTTGTTGTTGAATGTTACAGCTGCTAGTCATTGGCGGACCGGTCAACAGCGGACCAACCGACGACGACGCGGTTGGACTGACGCCACTGTGATAGCCGGTCGTGGCGGTACTTGACGCGTAGCTGCAATGGGTTTTTTGTGATTTTCGGTTTCATTCGTAAGAGCAGGATGGTTTTCTGTGTTTTCATGTGTTTGAGATGAGAAGAGGATTGTGGTGCGCAGCCATACAACGATAATGCATGATGTGAATGTCGTTGTTGTTGTTGTTCACCGCCATGTCTTGCAGTAAAATACGGAATCTGCAATTTCCACACTGAGATAAAAAGGCAAACATGTTCAGTGTAGCACAAGTCAACAAATGTAACCAATCAACCAGCAGAATGAAAACAAAACGGCTTTGTTCTAACTGTAGTTGCACAGAAGCATATTGTTACTTTGATTTTTATAACTTATACCGCTTCTGATTTTGTGCATCGCACAGTATTTGAACGTAACAGAATGAACAAAAAACAGTTCTCATGGCTTTTACAGGCTTTTTCTCACAAAAATCAGTTAGTGCAGAACTGTGTGGTTGTATTCGGCAGTTACGAGCGACAGGGAAAAGTTTCCAGAACGAATATGCTTTGCAAAAAAGTTACACACAAGTTAACAAAAAAAACACAACATGGGGACTTGCCTTCAGCCAAGCACACACAAAGGAATTCACAGTTGACTTATTTTTTTGTTTTGTGAAGTAACAGAATCAAAGAATCTCACAATAATGTACACATTTGAACCGGACCTCTGTCAAATTACGCTTTAGACCCGCATGAAACAGCGTGGTCGAATAGAATTGCTTAAAAAATAACAATATTGAAAGAAGAAACAAGAAACACGGAAACCAGAAAAACCAAGACAATCACGGAGGAACCACACAAAATCATGGAGTATAAAAAAGTAGTTTTACCGTGATCGCGCACTTACCCAGCGGCATTATTATTGCTGAGCGATCGGGACCTGCCGTGTTGCGGCAGCAAGTGATGCTGGCTGTGGTGTTGTGGCGAGGGACTGTTCGAGGCCGAGGTGCCAAGGGGCGAGCCCTGTTGTTGCTGGTACCTCAGGTGGTGAGCAGCGAGCGCGTTTGGCGTCACATCAGAGAGGCCAAACTGACGCGTCACCCTGGTCGGAGTCAATGGCGGGCTGCTCGGCGCGTGACGGCCGCTCGATTTGCCGCCTGGAAATGCGCTGCGTTAAAAACTGCCTGTGTTGTTGAACTATAAATAAAAACCGGTTTTACCTGGCCATATGAACACCGGTTTTTTACCAACCCTAAGCACGCTCCCTCCATCCACATCGTCGCATAAATGGGTATGATCGGGTCATAATCATATGAACTCAATTTCAAATCTAATGTTCACACGGGCACACAATGCTATTGGACGCATGACGCGCCCGTGATTCTCACGACTTTACCTTCCAAGTTCAGTTAATTCGCTCTCTTTTAGATCATCAAGGTTGCAATATATGGATCAAATGTCCATATGGTCCACAAATCCGGCATTCTTGAAAAAAGCAACTCCTAGTATGCGACTGGTTTTATCTCGATGTGATGAGATAAGGTGTGCCGTATCATTTACTCATCCATACAGTCCGTTACTACCGTAACACAATTTAATCAATAAAACTCACATTCCAAAACATCAAAACTCCCGTAACAAAATTCCCATTCCACTCCAGAAAACCGTACCAGCCGACCCGGAAACATTCGATGCCGATGAGGAGCCGCCTGACGATAGCATTGCCACCACCACAGTAGCATTATTGCTAGTGCTCGGTGTGGCAATGGTGCGACGCCGTGGTAGAGTGCCCAGCGGACTACTGGTGTATTGTTGTTGTTGCTGGGTTGGTAGTGGTGCGCCGACACCAGAGAGGCCGTCATGATAGGAGGATGGGCGATGTTGCGACGAGGATAGACGCGCTGCAATGATTGCGAACGTGTCGTTCCCTGCCTAACGTCTGTCTTTCGGTTATTGTTGCACTGATACCAACAGGTAAACTCACTGGCACGCGTTGACGCGTACTCAGAGTAAGATTTCAATGTGTGCATGTGTGTTCGTGCCAGTGTGTTTGTTCGTTGCACCGTCGTAGAACTAGAACTTTACGGTCGAAAACCATGGACTGAATGCAATCAGGAGTACGAAAATAGCAGATCCAACTGTTACAATGCCGTACAACCGATCAGACGTCAGTGGTACAGGGGAAGGGGTATTTGGGGTGCAAAATTCACTGTGCAAATTCTATGGTCGCCTTTTTCAGAGTGCAAAAAAACCGATTGCCTGGTTCTGGTTCAAGGAAAAAAATTTCGGTTGGTTTCGTCTTGAGTTTTTTAGGGTCATCTTATAGTGTGAGCTTTTCAAATTCTGCGGTCGCTATAGTGCAAAATGTTTGGCACTATGAAAGAAGTGCAGCAAGGCTCGAACCAAATGATGACCGTGCGCTGCACGGCGTCGTGAGAACCTCTGTTCCAAACTTCAGCGGAATCCGTCAATGTGATTAAAAAATAACCAACTGAAATCAGTACCATCCTTTTTACTTCCACTGTAGTTGATACAGGTGAAACTCTCCTCAAAAAATGTATCACATTTTGCATCACAAGCACTGATAAAAATCATTTTCCTTCACTCAACATCAGAAGTCACAATAACATTTTTCACTTTCCAAGCGTTGACGTTTTCGTCCGCTTCGCCTTACGCTTCTCACGGCGGTACAGGAAACATGCTGAACCAAAAATTTTCAGGGTCACACAACCTAAGGGTGAGTTTCTTTAGGCAGCAAGTTGAGAAGTCCCACGTGAAAAAGGAACCACGTATTTTTGAAAAAGTGTAAAACTATATTTCAAAAAGGGAAAATCTCGGATAATTCTGCAACCTCGAATTGTTTAAGACCAACCGACAGTCGCTACAACGATGACCATCAGGATGGGCAGGCCGCAAATCGCGCCGAACAACAGCCATGCGACGAGGTCGATGGAAGAAGATGGAGGCGGAGCCGGAGACTCTTGGCGATGGAGATCACCGGTTGATCTTGTGTTGACTTCGAGTGTTGTTGGATGTATGGAGTGTGTTGATGGCAGTTTTGTGGTCTTACCAACCGAAGAACTAGCGGTCATGGACGGAGTCGTGTGTGACAAAATCGTGTGCGATGGTGTTGCTACATATAATAATGGTTGTTTTCATGGTATGCACGTTTAAAGAAAAATGAAATAGATCTTGGAATAGAGTTTGGAATTGATTTTGGCCCTTTGAACAGTGACTGTAAAATGCTTGCGTCTTACTTTGGCGTTTGGGGGTGTCTGTGTGCAGAGTGGTCGTGAATTGTATTTTAGATATGGCAATGACGCAAATTGCTGACAGATTAGTCTTGTTGCAGTTCAAGCTAGACCACTCCGAAGGCTTCCATGCGAAACACGTTTCTTGCTGTTGATCAATATTTTCGCCTTTGCCGTTTTGCGATTCTCGATTCGTTTTTCTTCGAACATTAGAGCGGTAGCGCGTCCAGTACGATTCCTACAATGACACGAAATACAACACAAACCGCACCGTTTAGTTTTTCGAGATGCTGTGAATATGATAATATACACTGTAACAATCTAGCGTTTTCATCGGCGATAAAAACGAACGTTTGGCGGTAAGCAAAAACTGTAAAAAAAATTCGAACCCTAAGCAGGATCGGGTAGGGCCCGATTCCGATTTAAAAATGTTGTTTTAAAGTTTAAAAAACTTCGAACCTTGGCCCATATCTCCTCCCCCCTCAAGAATTAAAGTGATAGGAGGACGACCACTTAGGGCTGTTAACAGTGCCGAAGATGACAGACATTTTTTTGGTAATGGGGTACCTGTGGAACCTTTGGGTCCCTAGGGGAAATGACCGAATGCTAATCGGTTCTGGGGGAGGGGCTCCTGCAATTTTTATTGCAAAAATTTCAATGAAAAAAAACGCCATAAATTGGAAAAAATCGTTAAATTGTTTGCAAGACTAAATAACCGTATATTTAACGCATACTACCGTATTACCCCCATTAACCCCCCCCCCACCATTAATCCCCCCACCAATAAACCCCCACCCCCCCGACCAGTTTCCAAATAATCCCCCCCCCCACAAATAATCCCCCATGGGGGATTATTGGAGACCTGTTTGAAACACATACCCAGCGAATTCAGTGGCTGGTTGCAGTGAAAATGATGAAATTGTGCTACCAAAGGCCCCAAATGGGTGAGTTAATAGTAATTTCATTACAAAAGGCTGTTATAAAAGGAAATTTCTATGTAGAGTAGAAGTTTCTGCGACTTTTTTGCCTGCCATGCAATGTATTTTTGCCATTTTTCAACAAACCCCCACCCCTAGAATTTTTTGTAAAATAAACCCCCCCCCACCAATAATCCCCCCCACCAATAAACCCCCACCCCTAAAAGTCGCTGACGTATTAATCCCCCATGGGGGTTTATTGGGGGTAATACGGTATGCACTTGGGAAGCGAAAAATCATGATAGAAAGCAAAATTAGTGATTTTTGAACAATTTGTGATTATGGGAACCTTATTGGCAGGGAGGCCCATGGGGGTGGCTGATTCTCTAAATTAGTGTTCATATGGGCGTTTGTCACGGGTACACTGAGCGGAAACATTAACACCGTTTGCAAATAAGAGTGGGGGGGGGGGGTCTAGCGCTACATGGGAAAGTTTTTAAACCAAGGGTGCAGGGACATTCTACTAATCAAGGCGCTTCAGGTTTACCCCCTGAGTACCCCCTGATTATGCCTATAAAGGTCGTTTTTAGGGTGCGGAAGTTGAAAAACCCTCGATTTTTTGCGATTTTTCGCAAAGTGTACCTTTTTAGCCCTACCGTATCTCGTAGTTGCACAGTTTCTGGAACCTCACACTATATTCACGTGAAAGATCTTGCGGAGTTCTTTAAGGCCCTGTATCAATGAGCCCTTGCAAGGGGGTCCCTGAGGCGCTACGACGCTAGTTAAAATTACTTTTTTTTTAAATTACGCTATTTTTAAAGACATTTTTTTGAGCTCATAAACACAATTTTTCGATTTTCATTTTTGGTTCTACAGGGGGGTTTTCGGGGTCGCTGAATTCGAATCTGATCTTAGATTTTTGCCCCGGGCATTTTTTTTGCCTTAAAATTGGGCAAAAACACATTTTTTGCGTTTTCCAGTGTTTTTTGGTTTTAATTTTTAATTTTAAGTGCGGATTTTTTAACAAAGCTGTTTTACAACAGCCTTACAACCGCTGTATCGGAATCAGTTTTGATATTTTGCAACTGACCCTTTGCCCACCCAAAAAATGGGTAAAAAGTTGATTTTTTTGCTTTTTGCACACGTTTTTGTTTTACAGTGAAAAAATCAAGTTAGAAACAACTTGTAATTTTAATTTTTAGTTCTACATGGAGGGTTTCGGGGTCGCTGAATTTGAACCTGACCTTAGATTTTTGTCCCGGGCCTTTTTTTGCTCTAAAAGTTGGGCAAAAACACATTTTTATGCGTTTTCCAGTGGTTTTTTGTTTTAATTTTTAATTTTAAATGCGGATTTTTGTAACAAAGCTGTTTTATAACAGCCATACAACCGCTGTATCTGAATCTGTTTTGATATTTTGCAACTGACCACTTGTCCACTTAAAAAATGGGTAAAAAGTTGATTTTTTTTGCTTTTTGCACACGTTTTCGTTTCACAAAGAAAAAATCAAGTTAGAAACAACTTGTAATTTTAATTTTTAGTTCTCCAGGGGGGTTTTCAAGATTGCTGAATTCGAATCTGACCTTAGATTTTTGCCCCGGGCATTTTTTCTTGCTCTAAAAATAGGGCAAAAACACATTTTTATGCGTTTTCCAGTGGTTTTTTGTTTTAATTTTTAGTTTTAAATGTAGAGTTGTTTAAAAAACAGTTTCATAACAGCCTTACAACCGCTGTATCTGAATCAGTTTTGATATTTTGCAACTGACCACTTGCCCACCCAAAAAATGGGTAAAAAGTTGATTTTTTTGCTTTTTGCACACGTTTTCGTTTCACAGTGAAAAAATCAAATTA